>VZTU01021811.1:78923-102535 GCA_013400835.1 Zapornia atra | reverse complement strand
TTCTATGATTCTATGATTGAAGGTTTCTCTATGTAGTAACACTGGAAAGATGCAAAAACCAGAGCCTTAAGTAACTTTTAACAAAGGCTTATCTTCAACAGGTTAAAGAAAGATTACTTGTATGAATCATCACATATTAGAAAGTGAACAGGGAAGCGAACTTGACACATTGAGAGAAAAGGCTCGTAGAAAATTGGGCACAGATTTTTTACCTCAGTTACAAAAACTTCCTTTTTGACTTTGGCTCACTTAATTCAACTGTGTTCCATTTCTTCATTTATAAATTCACTGGATTCTTCCTGGATTACTGTAAAATCTGTATTTGCAATGTCTTCAGAGGATCATACGGTGAGCAATATAGACAGAAGGAAAAAACACCTAAACTGCTTCTACTTCATAGGAAAGAGAGGCAATCATTAAAAAGTGTAGATTCAGCTGCTTACCTTGAATTCACTTAATAATCAATGCTTGCAATATATTCCAGTAGAAACCTATTTTAAAAAAAAAAAGTAATCCTGTGGTTATCTGTGCACTATATACTTTCAAACTCTACATTTTTACATATTAGCATTTCACGAGCACGATCCGGGCTTTAATTTTGTTTAAAATGAAGATTTGGAAAAAGACATGTGCATGAGAAAAAGAAGACTTTTTTAAAGGTTATTATACATTTAATTTTTATTACCTGTTTTGGAAAAAGGTCCTTGAGATGAATGCTAAATAGTCAAACTCATACTTAAAGGAGAGTGTGATAAGTTCAAAGCAGCTGATAATAAATGATGGCCATTGTTTGTTTGTTTTTCCAAGCAAATATCTGTCTGCATATACACAGGAGAAGGAATGTATAAACTGGGTTTTACAATAACAATGTGCAAAGTCTTCAGCCATCATATATATATATATATATATATATATAAACATTATTAAAAAGTTCAGGTTTTTAAAAGCATCATACTATACATGATCTCATAAATTACATGCACAGCTCCTGGATTCTCCACCTAAAAGATAATAAACATCTGGTGACCTGACTATGCCATTGCTATGGTTCAGATTATATGAATGAGATTTGAAACCCAGCATCGTAAATGTTGTTTAAAAAGTCTGTATAGGTAGACATAAAAGCTAAGCCTTCATATGAAGATATATAATCTAAACTGATGATAATGTTGCAGCACATAGAGATGAGGGGAATTTAAAAAAAAAAAACAAAAGAAGGGGAATTAGACTTGGATCTGCTAAGTTCCACAGTAGACTTTGACTTTGTTCTTCCATTGTTTCAGTTCATGGTGTGCTCAAGTCCCAGTAACTATCATGTTTTACATCCCTGAAGTACATGCTCCTACTGGAATGCATTTTGCTTATGCTAGCATCTTTCCCTGGTATACACACTAAGGAGCAGATTCATTATTTTGACTGAGCACACCCAAGTGAGACATTTAAATTATCAGGAGAGTAAATTTAAGAAGCTTATTTCTCCTGACTTTAGTAATCTGAAAGCTTGACTCTTAATCCAACATGGTCATCTCTAAAGTTGGTATAGGCCGGCATCTCTAGGAGATCCACCCCATTCTAGACTGGTATCTAAAACAGATAGACTGAGTCACTCCAGGTGATATCTGACCCTACCCTATTGAAATCAGAAGGATTTTATTATTCAGACTGAGGCTTAGTTACCTTTGATAGCTAATATGAACGAGATGAAAGAACCCCTACCTTCTTTTGTAGTCAAGAGATAAAGGCACTGCCAAGGGACAAAATAGTCACTTACAAACTGAATAAACCTCTTGGACATGGCATTCTCTCTTCAGCAAAATATATTTCTTTATAATAGTTTAACTGCTGTTGTCAAATTGCCCTTTAGGGTTTTGGGCTTTTTTTAATAAAAAAAAATAACTTGACATCATTGTTCTTTCTAGACTAAAATATCTCAACCAAAACATCCCTTTCTTCCTGGTTTTTAAGATTGATCAAAACATTTCTGGAAAAAAAAAAAAGTGGCTTCTGCTCGGAATATTTATTTTATTTTGAGATGAATTTTCAGGAACTTTAAAAATATTCTTTCAATCATCATTAATCCAATCATCTTTAATTTAAAATTCCTTCTGAAGTAAGAATTATACTACTGAAGTAGTTAAAAAACTGCAATTGCTTTTGTAAGAGCATGGTTAGTACTCTGTCAATGGTATTTTGGCCAAATTCCAAGCCAAGTAATTACATTTACATACCTAAATTCACCCTGGTTGTTTCATCTGGATACTGAAATATTCTGTAAGCTCGTTTAGCTAATTTAGAGCCCACATGAACAGCATAGGTTCAAAAGTTCAACTCAAACTTTATTAGGTTTGCGGTCCGCTTAATAATACTTAGCACTTAATTAATCTGCACAACACCCTTGTGAGCTACTTCAGTTAGTATTACCAGGAGAGTCTGTGAAAAAGGAACAAAAAGTGACCCAGGAAGAAAATGTCCATCCTATAATGCCGTCTCTCATACACAAATGGGTGCCTATATTACTCATTTTTAGTTCAATGGTATTTAGTCTTGAACATCCATTAAATCAAAGGAAAGTACACAAGAGGCAATGTGAAAGGTTTGCCTATGAGTTTGCCTATTCATGTGTCCATCAAACGTCAAAAAAATCAACCAAAAAGACCATTCTTATTTTCCCTTTCATATATAGAAGCTTTGGATCCATCCATAGAATAGAGGAATATCTGCCATAGGAAAAAATGTCAATAACAGCAATAAGGTAATGTTCCAATAACAAGAGTACCTGATTGATATATTAATCAGCACCCCACACTCAGCAGCAGTATTGTGTGGGGCATTCCACTGGGACCTAAAAGACCAAACATCTTTGGTAACAAACCACTGAGGCCAATCCTCTTAAACATGAGAAATTTTCTGTGCTCAAATTCATGTGTTTAATACATCAGCACCATGACAGCCAACAGATTGGTGTAAGAGTAGGCATGTCGAAATGCAGAAGCAGGCAGTGCATTTGCAGGTTGTCTGAGAAACTGCCATATGAAAACAAATGCGGGTCAAGGAGGGCTCATAGGCAGTTCTGTGACTGCTCTATAGTTCTACCTAACCGCTTCATCCCTTAGAGAAGTATCCACAGTGCCTAAAAGTTCCTCTCTGTTTGTGTTACTAGTCCTGTGGGAATACATCTATGAGCAGTTTCTTGAGATCACAGTGTTTGATACAGTCTCATTTATTAGGACATAATACAGGTCTTAAAGAGCTGTTTTCCACATAGCATCTCCTACTGTCTCCTCTGCATCATTTGCAGGGACAAACCCTTTCTGCGCTGCAGGGAACTCAGCCACAGAAGCCTAAATCTTAGCTGTTAGGGAACTTGAAGGACTGTGGATCTGCATAATATGTACATGAGACTGAAAAAGGAGAAGCCACCAATGCTTCCTTTTCTTCTGAAGCTTATGGCTACAATTACAGTCAACAACAGAAAAAGACCAGAAACTGTATAGACTTACAATTAGGTTTACACATGGTCCCTATCACAGTAGGAACTTCTCACATTTTCAATGATTGTCATAGCATTCCTAATAAACAAAAGAACTCTCTTCTTACTTAAGGGTGAACTGACACAAAAAAGTAAAATTATTTGCCAAGGAAAACATACAGGATGATTGTGAGGGATATGAAACTAAGTCTCAAACCTCCAACAAGACCTCTAGTTACTACACATCTTTCTTCTCTACTGGATTTTGACTGATTGTTATAAGCACAACTGTTGCATCATTGTGTCACCAGAGCACAACAGGAGAAACACAGGACATGTTCCTGCTAGTAGATCTATGCAGGCAGAACTGTCTGCTTGAGGCAGTCTCTGACTTTAGGTGGGTTCTGCACAGACAAGAAGGACAAACCTTTGCTAAATGTAAGCAATAGACATAAATATTTCCATGGTAGAGGTTTTATAAAGTGTCAGGTATGTATTAAATAGGATAACAGCAAAGCCATATCCTGACATGGTATTGTGATTACATGTTAGTGTCAGTGCTTCAGATTTGCCTGCCCCTTTACTCTCACTCTTCTTCACTGCTCTTGGGAAATTAAATGTCTCCTTTTCTTCAGTTATTTGTTCTGAGACAATCAAGCCAAGAACACGAGATGGTCAGAAAAGCTGTTACCTCAAACATCTATATGCATGATGAGTCAAGCCGTCTGAGGGAAATGTGTGACCCATGATCCTCTTGAGTCCAGGGAGAGAAAGATACTCTTGTCAAATAATACCATCTTCAAAGTATTATGTTAACTCAGACAATTAAGAGCAAGGACAAACAGGGTAGTCCAGGCTTTTCCTTCCTGAAGATGTGTGTTGTCATCAGAATACATTGCTCCAGCCTTTCTTCCACCTACTTAATCTAGTTTGTAAACCTACCTCCCTTGCCTTAGAATTACTTTCTTCATTGAATACTAAAAGAAAGGTAGGGTTATACCTTTTGATTCTCAAGACAGCCAACCCTTCAGCAAGCTTTCCTCGAAGAATTTAAAAGTTCTCATCTTTTTACTGCTTCAACAACATCCTAGCAATAAAGGGCTTTTTCATGCCAGTGGCACTTGAAACTGAAATGAAATGCAAAACACTGCAATTAAAATAACAGGAAGAGTGTATTGAAAGCCACTTTATAGCTATTCAGTATATATGAAGACATGATAAATCTTCTATCTCTATAAAAATGCATCTCACTATTCACTCAAACCCACAGCAAGAAACTACAGCTGCAGCACAAGTTACAGGGAAGTCCTAAACCAAAACTTGCCTGTACTTAGAATCAGGTAACACTGGGCTTATTTGAGGTCAGGAGAAAAGCTTAAGTCTTTCCACACAGCACTTCTGAAATGCCCCATGTGGAATCAGGTTGTTCTAGCCAGGCTTAATATCTCAGAATGCTGAAAAGTCTGCTGGGGAGAAAAGAAGAGAAAAAAAAATCATATTCTGAAGACAGAAGGACTAGAATTTCTCATCTAAAAAGTCTGTCTTCTCTAGTCTTTGCATTTGGTTTGAGACCATACCTCTCCATCAGTAGCAGATAGAGAAGACTGAGACAAAATAGGAGCATGAAAAAAATCAATGAAATCAGTACTACTCAAGGACTGAAAAGTAACAGGGATAAAACACACAGATGGAGATGACTCAGGAGGATAAGGAAATTAAAATGAAGATTTTTTAAAAGAGGGAACAGAGTGTGAGGATGCATCAAATTTGAAGTCAGCAGGAAGAGTAAGAACTACCTTACATCATGGATGCCTACACTGTCCCCCTTTCCTCCCATTAAAGGTCTACCTGTGCCTCATCCTCACTTATGCTGATGATATTAGGATACCAACTCTGCAACTGGGATGACTACCCAGCCAACTCTTCTTGACTTTGCCATGTAATTATCTTTCTACCATCTCCTCACTTGTGGGACCCAAGTCCTGGTACTTTCTACCTTGTCATCCATGATATAAGAAGAGTTTAGTTCCTTGGTTTCTGTAGGTTCCATTTGCTGCAATGCATCTGTCTTACTAGAGAGAATTGTGTTCCACCAGTAACTTCTGTCTCATCAGCTAAGAACCACTACTTTGCTGTCTATCAGCATATAAAAATCCTTAATTTCACTGGAGACAATCTAGCCGTGGCAAGTAACTGCCTAAATTAACACATTTCCTCTTAAAACTACAAAATTAATCCAAAGCTTCAATCTTTGATATAATAAACTGGATAGATAAATATTGTTAGAATTTTCACAGGAATACAATCCAGGAATTTACAATATGCTTGGAAAAAATAACAACTTCAGGGTTTTGCTGTGAATTTTGCAATCTGTGCATTACATGTACTATGGACTCTTCTCTGAGGCTTTATTTCTATTTTAAAAAATTTCTTCCAAATGGCTTTGGCTCCCCTTGGATGATGCAATTTTCTTACTTCCACCAAACTCCCAGAGTATTCCCAGCTCACACACAGCACAGGAGACTTCCAGAAGATCAGACAGACCCCACCACCCAGCAAGTCCAAACAGCGAGGTCAATGACTCCAGTTGGGATTTTGCTGTGTTCTGCCACTTACTACACCCTCACACAATCATCCCTGCTCCTCCAGATCAAACTCCTTCTGGAGCTTTCTCCTTACCTCCAGGCCTTTCTAAGGGAACCAAAACTCAAGGGAAGGAGTGTCCAGCAATTCCTATCTCCATGCCAACTAGGATGCCACCAACTCACAGACCTGAGACCAAGTCTGCAGAGTTATCCCCACAGTAAATAAACAGTTGCATGGTGCCGTACTGCCATTACCATTCCTTGCCTGCAATCCTGCATTCTTCCAACCAGTCTTGGTCTCCACACTACAGACACACACACTCTGAGCTTTTTTACATTTTGGGCCTACAAATTCTCTCATTATTGCCTGTTTACTTTTCTCTGACTGCTGCTCACAACCTGATCTCTGCTCTCAGGTGAAGGTCCAGCTGGAAAAAATAAGCTTCCTCTTCAGGTCCATCCTGTTTTTAATCTGCTGCTGTCGCACTACATTCCCTGTGGGGGTTTTCTTACTTCCTATTGCTTTCCCTCTTCTGCTATAAACCTCACAATTATTAATCTCTTTTGGTCCTGATTTTCCCTTGCCTCCCATCTTTTATTTGTCTAAAATGCCTGCCAGGACTTTTCACACTTCATCATGTCTCCAGCAATACCGGCTCTGGGCCAATGCCAGAGACTGCAACTTGACAAAATGTGTTGCAAGGTGGCTTTCCTTCCACACCGTCTGCAGCTGTCATCTTCTCTCAGGGCCTGATACTACAAATTAGCCAGAGCTGGCAGCAGACCATAAGTTTTTACCTCCCCAAAGTTAGATTTGGAACAGAATTGCCAGGGAATTTTCCTTTCAGCTTCTTGTATGTGGGATAAGCAGCCTGAGCATCATGTCTGTGCTTTATCCTGACATTTTCCTCTCCTTTTGTTTATTGTGCTGTGCCAGGTCTTACTGTACTATCCTGATGTAAAGCCAAGTCAATTTGCAGGATCACCTCATGTCCTATAGGCATGGACTGTGAAATCAATTAAACAGTGGACTAATCTCAGAGGAAAAATGCGGGAAAATGAGCAGTTTCATGCTATAATGAGTATAAAAGTAAATAACTTGGGGTGTCTTGGAGATCTTTGTTCATTGGTTTGCAAGGACTGGTTCCATATGAGCAAGAAGATAGTAGAGGTGTTTGTATGTCCTAGGAATTCCTCATTCAGACGCATTTAGGAAGCTCTGGGTTTTTTTACATTTTTACTTTTCAATGGCTATGTTTATTTTGAGTTGGGAAGTGCCACAATTTCTTCTTGGCCTTTGATAGTCTCCATGTATGTAGAGTGGAATTGATCAAGTTGGATTGGTGAGAGAATGAAAAAAAAAAGAGAAATATTTTTCTGTTATTTAAACTTTTTTTTTTTCTTCTTTAAATGAAGGTTAGAAATCTGGGAATATGCAAGCAAAAGCAAAAAACACCACTTAGCTAAAGCCAGCTATGTCCCAAAGGTTTGGCTGGACCAAAACTGAGCAGGAAAGAGTTTCCTGCTTAAAAATCTTTCACAAAATTTTCCATCAGCATGAAGAAGGTGAGTTGCACTGCCTGCTGAAGACTTGCCAACTGGAGGCTCTCGGGTTGTAGGCCTATAGCCCTGTAGCTTATACTTTGATCCTTAGAAATCCACAGAGAACAGTGGTAATAAAAGAAAGCATCAGAGGTGTATAATTCAAGCTGATGATATAGCAGAGAGCTGTAGCTCAGCATAAGGAGACTCCGGAACAATTAAAGGAAAATGATACTTGCTCTGCGATGGTATCAAACATCTTCTGAAACAAAGAAAGTCATTTGTCAGTGTTGGAGACTCCCATGGGATGAGTAGCATCTGGCAGGGCACTATTCAGAAAAAGCATGAGCAATGACTGAGGGAAGTATCAATTGGATAGTAAAATGTTAACAATGGCCCCTGGAGGCTCTGGAGACCCCCTTTGAGCTCTTCCTATCAGTCACAGCTTATTTTAAGTAAGAACTCCCGTTTATTCTATGCTTTCTCAGAAAGTATGCTTTCTCATATTTCTTTTTTTATTCTTAGCGTACTGGTATTTCATTATGATTATTGTGTTCTTTTTAAATTCCATGTTCCTTAAACTGAATTCAAGAATTTTGATGACAAATCCCATAGCAGATTATACTTGTAGGTGGTATAATTAAATGCATCTCTATTGATTTCACTGGAGTTCAAATGATTTATGCCAGCTGTTAGTCTGGACAGATTATTTATACCCAGTGGGGATAGGAAGACATCTTTCTTTGGACTGATTCAACAGCCTGGGCCAAAGGGAGTCAGTGATCCTGAACTTTCCAGCAGCTCTGATTCCGATCTGCTGAGTGACCTTCAGCAAGTTACTTCACTTCCCTGAGCTGTTAATTCCTATCCCTGCTTAAAGTTTTATGGAAGGCTTCCTGCTAGAGAGACTTTATTTTGCTGTGTAATCTTCTACTGCCTACAATAATGGCAGCCTCACCCACCCTTCACACTACTGCGACACAAATAAGTAACAACAATGCCTGGTTGCAATGCAGCATTAACAGTCTGAGAATTAAATTTCTCCCAGGATGCTTTTCCAGCTACTGTATGCCTATATTTATTCGAATAAAGCAAAGCATATCTTAATGGCACCATTACCCACCTCCAGCCAGCATGCACACCAGTCCCAGTGGAATGCCAGTTATGAAAAGTACAAATATAATCCAAAAGGTAAAGGCATTTAAGTTTTTAGTTTGAAAGATCTGAATGTTTTTGCTGGCATGAAATTCTCTCTTTAATGCCGACTCATGTTTGATAGTTTGAAAGAGGAAAAAAAAAATCCTTAAGATGAAAATATAAACATTTGAAAAGCTGCTACTGTTCTGTGTGTGTTCCTGAGCACTTTTCATCTTAACATTTATTGGCTACATAGTTAGATGAAATAGCTCGCTGAAACTGAAATGAATACATCGATGTGATACGGACTATTTGTCTTTTCCATTTGGATGCTTTTGTTTCAGTTTTTATATCCAAAGGAATCCGCCTTGACATCCAGTCAAATTAACTCACATTACAAACACCATTTCCAAACCAGAAGGATGTTGTTCTTTGTTCCCAGAACAAATGTTTTCCTACCAATGTATATGGGACACAAAATACCATTTTTCTCAAGATCAACATTATACTGTTTCCACCCTAACACAGGGCTGCAACTCCACATCTGTATTCAGCAGAGCTAAAGAATAAAAGGAATTATTTCAGCACTTGGCCCTTTAGTATATGGTGTCTTTTCCATTAAAACATGCTGCACACTAAATCTCTGCTCTTTCTGTCTGTTTACTAGGTTAAATTGATGTCTGAATCTTTTGCTAGAAGATATTTCCTCCAGTCTTTGAATTAAGATATTGTTACTCTCTACATCATGTCTTATTTTCCAGCATGCTTTTGGAAGTGGTAACAATGTTCAGTAGTCCCATGTCTATCCCACCGGTGTTTTACACAGAAGCAAAAATACTTCTACGGGCCATTCTTATTCATTGCCTTGTGACTTATGAAACTATGGATCAATGAATCATACCACTCTCTTTGGTCCTAGTTTCATGTGAGAACCTACATTTAATTGTCAGTTCAAGCTTTTCAGGATTATTTTTTTTTTACAAGAAAGAGAAGAAAGAAAGAAAACTCCAGAAGAAGATGCTGAGAAAAGGAGAGAAATGGAAGGACCCAGCCACAGCAGTAGAAGGCAGGTCTTTCTCCTGCTTCTGAACCAGCCCTGATCATATTCTTACCCCACACAAAGACACACAGTTTAAAAAATTTAGATTTGTCTTTATTACCAAGAGTGTAAACCAGGCATTTTCAGTTGATTCATTCTGTTCTGGGATGGGTTTGTAGCAGACATACGTGAACTGCCCCATGAAGATAAATGTCTCTCCCTTGTTTCCATGGAAAGCTACTACATTTTCAAACTGTTAAATTTCACCGAAATTAATCTGTATGTGGCTTGTTATTCCACCTGCCTCTTCTTTGTAAGTTCTGTAGTTCCATCTTTCATTTCTTGGCCCCGGATACACAATTTTCTACCTGACTGTGTTAAAGAACAGTTTATTTTAACAAGCTCAGCTTACCAAATAGGTATCTGTAGGGTTATCTTGTTAAGTCATATAGGCCATATTCCCAAATTTGTACTACCTGCCAAGGTTAAAAACACCGATACCATATTTATTCTTAGATACCAGGTAAAATAATTTTTAAAATCATTTGACTTACTCCATATGATTGTATGACAGAAATATTTCCACTTGATAATGATTTATTGCAGAAGTCTAAATTTGGACTACACCAGTCATTCAATTTGTATTTTATTCCATGTTTTCCTTTTTCTACACTATAGTTATACTCTTTCTGTGTCCACCAAAAGCAGGGATAAGGCTTGACAGATCACTTTCAATTATAAGTCATTGAATTGGTATAATTAAAAGCAATTCAGATTCGTCTTTTGCAAGGTTCTATGAGGGGTTTGCTACCTAATTTCCTTAATCTCTCTTGAAAATATTGGGTTGTGTTAAATCAATCCTTTAATTCTAGTCTCCTTCAAATGTGTTTACAAGTCACAGGCAAATGCAGAACATGTTTCTACGCACTTTCCTCCTCCCCACACATACAGCAAAACTTCTCTGTGCAGAACTTTTGTTTGTTAGCTGTGAAGCACTCATTCATCACCAGTGGTATGGAAACAGAGGAGAGACAGCTGACACTGCCATTCCTTCACTGATACTACACAAAGGGTAAACCTTTGTACCAGATGTACATACATTTATGGTGCTAGGAGGCCAGAGAATCAAAGTTTTTCACCATCTTATTATAAACGCCAAATATCTGCAACAGGAGTATTCATATGTTAACATTTTGGACTGATTAAAATCTCTCTGGAATATTTCAGGAGGGAAGATTGTTCCTACTGAACATGTAGGTGTTTTCATTCCCTTCTCTTTTTCCTTTAAATAATCAGGGGGAAAGACAAAAAAAAAAAAAGCAAACAACCTTATTTTGATTAATTGAGTAGTTTCCATAGCAGCTGTGAGCCAGGTGGCTGAAACTGGTTACTTAGGATGCTAAATTCTGGGTAATTGGTTTATTTTTAATCTTTTAATTCTGTGGGAGTGAAGTTTAGTGTGTTAATGGGAGAGGTTTTGCAGAGAAGTGTCTTGACTAATGTGTTATTATCATTTAGTTTTATTGATGAATCTTGGGCCTTATACGAAAAGAAAATGAGGGGAAAAATCTGAGGCAGGGCAGGCTACAATTTTCATTCTGACTTAAAAGTCCCTAAAGAGTTTTTTTGTATTTTATTTTTATCAGGAGTTTTTTATAACTGAAAACCTAAGGGATTTGGTTCAAAGAGCAGTTTGTGCTCATGCAGAAGGACCCGCTGTAACATAGAAAAAAAGGCATTAATTGCAGAATGAGAAGGCATGGAAAACAAATTAACTGTGTCATTCTTTTACCAGCTCCTATTGTTGAGGGAGGACTGAGTTTGATTATTTTACAATGTGTACATTTACTGAGCAAAAAAAATTTTTACTACTTAATCGTCATGTTTCTTAACTTGACTTCCCAACCTCTTTTTTTTTTTTAAAAAAAAAATTCTCCCACTAACTTCTGGGTTTAGTTTTTAAAGCTACTTGTTCCATTACCTACTTTTGCAGGTTATAGCGATGTCTTTTTGGCTTAGAACATGAAAATGGATCGATGTATCATTTCAGTATTTTCCATGTTCTATGAAGTCTTTCTTTTCTGTGGATGAAGGCCAATTAGCAGATGGAGATTTGTGAACTGGAGAGAGTCCAAGGGGGAGGAGGCACTTCCTTTCAACTAGGGGCCCACTGACTTTGCATCTACTATCAGCTAAATATTTTATTAGAAAAAAATCCCTTCTCGGGGATATTTTTACTGCCACTTTTCCCCACCATGCTCTATAGCTACATAAACCACTGAAACATACGTGTTTTCCAGAGTCCTGCTATGCTGGCTGAGAATGAAGGGGGCCAAAGTCAGACCACCTACCATACATTTCAACTTAGGCATAGATATTTCTTTCCTGTAATAAAGGAGTCACAGGTGTGCAGGTAAGGATAGCAAAGGTTTCGAACTGCTCCTGGACATCTTGACTTCACTTACCTGAATTAGAAATCTAAGTCAGGTAACCAGGAGATGATCAGACTTCCCTTGTGGTCTGTTTCGCCTGTATACTAGCTGTGCAGGCTGTAGTTGCATTTAGATTAGCTTTCTAATTCAGATCCGGAGCAAGCTTTTAGAGTAAACCTCTCAGTAATCTTCATGGACTGAAATTTAGTTCATGAGACACAGTAGTCTCAAGGTGCCAAGCTTTTTCTCAGAAAGTGCTTGTTCTTACACACCTAAGATGAGCCATGGAGTATGACAACAGAAACTTTATAGGATGACTGTAAGCTAGTGCTCTGCCCAAAGCCCTGGCCCTCCTAAAGCCCTAGACTCTCACTACAATGTAAAAGGTGACAAATCATTGTTTTTGCAGGGCAGAAATGGATTATTTGTATGTTCCACCCATGGAACAGGAACCTTCACTCAGTTGAGTGTCCTGATCACTTGGCTGGAGATAAAGCTGTCACAGGAGAGTTTCCTGTGATCTACTTGATGCTTTGTCTCTGTGACCAAAGAGGATAGAGAACCTCTTTGGACCAGAAAAGGATCCTGATTCTGGCTCCATTCTGAATGGAAGCTTTTGTGGAGATTTACAACCCCATGCAACGCTACAGACTAGGGGAAAAGTAGCTGGAAAGCTCTCTGGAAGAAAAGGACCTGGGGATGCTGGTTGGCAGCCGGCTGAACGTGAGCCAGCAGTGTGCCCAGGTGGCCAAGAAGGCTAACAGCATCCTAGCCTCTATCAGGAGTAGTGTGTCCAGCAGGGTAATTTGACCCCTGTACTCAGCACTGGTGAGGACGCATGTTGAGTTCTGTGTTCAGTTTTATGCCCCTCACTATGAGAAGGACATTGAGGTGCAGGAGCGTGTCCAGAGAAGGGCTACGAATCTGGTAAAGAGTTTGGAGCACAAGCCTTATGTCTTATGAGGAGTGGCTGAAGGAACTGGAGTTGTTTAACCTGGAGAAGAGGAGGCTGAGGGGAGAACTTACCGCTCTCTACAACTAGATGAAAGTAGATTGTAGAGAGATGGGTATTGGTCTCTTCTCCCAAGTAACTAGCAATAAAGATGAGAGGAAATGGACTCAAGTTGCATCAGGGGATGTTTAGATTGGATATTAGGAAAAACTTCTTCACCGAAAGAGTGGTCAGGCATTGGAACAGGCTGCCTAGAGAGGTGGTAGAGTCACCATCCCTGGAGGTGTTCAAAAAACATGTAGACATGGCATTTCAGGACATGGTTTAGTTGACATGGTGGTATTGGTCCCCCCCTCAGACTTGATGATCTTACAGGTCTTTTCCACCCTTAAAGTTTCTATGATTCTGTGTGGTATCTTGATCATGTTTTGCAAGTATTGAATTAAATGAAAAATTTTAAGAGTTTTTGTAAAGAGCTTTTCATGAAACTCAAGGAATCAGGGTCAGTACATATTAGACAAGTACTACATGACTGCTTCCACTGTCACTACACTGCTGAAATACAGGATATTTTTGTAACTGAGCATCTAATTCTACAAGAATGATACACATACAACAACATTTGCATATTCATATTGAATAATTGTTCAACAAATTTTTCATTTACACTTGTGATTACTCATTTTGGAACTTCACATTTCAATGCATAGAGGCACTTATGAACAGATTTTAAAAAGTCTGAAGGATCAACATGTACCACCTCAATCTTCACTCCCAAGACCACCTCCTTCCTCCACTGTTGTTCCCTCTGGGACCACTCTTCCCACACCCACCACTTTCCCTGTTTGCTTACACCTGCTGCTCTGGTAGCAGCTTCATTTGCAGAGCTCTTAATTGTAACCCTCACCTTTCCCCCTCTTTCTGACTAGTTCTGTTCCAGTCCCTGTTGTAAGCAGGTTGATAGCCTTTCCTTTAAAAAGAAAAAAAAAAAAAGCCATGCGAAAAAGAACAATCCTACACCAAAGAACAAGAACAGTTAGAGCTGAAATGTTTTCTTCCCTTTGTTTGCTGGCAGGTATTAAAAAGGTCGTTTTATCTTACATGCTACCAGCTTTGTTTGGTGTCTTTTCATTATAGTGATAAAACATTAATTTTGTTCAAATACAGCTCTGAATGTAGCAAGTGCTATAGAGTCCAGGGTGGGGGCAAGAAGGGGAAGGCTTACTTGGCTACTTAAAAAAAGAAAGTGAGCTTTCATGGCTATTAGGACATCAAGGAGGTTTTTTTACCTTGAAGAACCCATCTGTGCTTCCAAACATAAACATGTGAAGGTGAGAGGTCTCCTTATTATGCAGGTAGGACTGAATGTGGCTGAATCCTATCCAGCTGAGCTGGTTCTGTTGCTTTGAACCCTCTGGAAAAATAAAGATCACAGAGCTGCACTGTGTAACTGCTGCATTTCTTGGTTTGTTCCATCAGTCAGCTTTCTCTTCTCATGGAGTATTTTTGAAGTCTCTATCTTCAGTCAGTATCTGCTCTGTCTCATTCACACTATAAAGGGTGTTAATGGAATGGGTTTTGGTTTGTTGTTCTTTTTTTTTTAAACTCTAGCAAAATCTGTGAAAATTAAAGTGAAAAATTTTTAATCTGATCAGTATTTACTAGGAACCCCATGTGGTGGGAGGTTGAAATTCCTTAAATACTTCTACATCCAAAGAATATATGTATCTAGAAGGGTGCATAAAAGAGGATTCTTTTTGTTGAAAACTTTGGATTTAGGTTTGGGCTAAAAAGGTATCAAGTTGCTTGACTCTGAAGAAAACCCCAGTAACGCTAAATAATATTGTTTTGAGTTTGCAGGGCAAGGTTTTGGTAGCAGGGGGGGCTGCAGAGGTGGCTTCTGTGAGAAGCTGCTAGAATCTTCCCCTATGTCTGACAGAGCCAATACCATCCAGCTCCAACATGGATTCACCGCTGACCAAGGCTGAACTCATCAGCCACGGTAGTGCCTCTGGGGCAACAGAGACCAGAAGGAAAAAACCAACACAAGCAGCATCTTTCTGACACCAGAGGAGGGTATGTGCAAAACTCTCTGACACCAAGGTCTGCAAAGAAGGATGGGGAGGAAGTGTTCCAGGCATGGGAGCAGAGGTTCCTGTGCAGCCTGCAAAGGGTGATGGAGGAACAGAGATCCTGTGCCGCCTGTGGGGAACACCACAGCAGAGCAGGTGGATGCCCAAAGGAGGCTGTCACCATGTAGGAAGGCTGCACTAGAGGAGAGCTGTATTACTGTCCTGTCATGGTCACCTATTAAGACCAAGGGTATGACTGTAGAAATGCTGGAGGTGTACAAAAGTCAACAAAGCCACAGGAATTTGCCACAGCTGAGGCTCTGGCTCCTGAATGAACCTTTTCATCCATCTTGCCATGTGCTCCTCACCTTCTTCATTCCTGCCACCAGCAGCCTTTTCCAAGGTAATTCCCGGAATTCCTTAAAGTAATGATAGTCCACCATGACTGCTGTATATTATGTAATTTTCTATGTTGCCATTAATAAAAAAGTTTAAGGAATAACTATATGTATGCACACACCTAGGAGAGAATGGGACTAGAACAGTTGTTGGCATTGACAAATAGGCTGATCCATATCTACAGTGTACCAGGATCCCCAGGTCTTTTTCCACAGAAAGCAGCTCTGTGGAAAAAACCTGTGATCCCTGGTGGACAACAGGTTAACCATGAGCCAGCAGTCTCCTGGCCAAGAAAGCCAATAGCACCCTGTGGCCTATCAAGAAAAGGGTGGCCAGCAGGTCCAGTTTGCTTCTCCTCCCCCTTTACTCTGCCCTGGTGAAGCCTCATCTGGAATATTGTGTGTAGTTCTGGGAGCCCCACTTCAAGAAGGACAGGGAGCTACTGGGGAGCATACAAAAAAGGGCTATGAAGATGATTAGGGGACTAGAACATCTCTCTTAAAAGACAGGCTTAGGGACTTGGGACCTTTTAGCCTAGAGAAGAGAAGACGACTGAGGTGGGGATCTTATCAATACTTATAAATACTGGAGGGGTGGGGGTCAGAAGGATGGTGTCAGTCTTTTTTCAGTGGTACTCAGTGATAGGATAAGGGGTAATGGGCATAAACTTGAATATAGGAAGTTCCACCTAAACATGAGCAGAAACTTCTTCAGTGTGAGTGTGGAACAACACTGGGACAGGCTGCCTGGAGAGTTCATATCCAGGCTGCCTGGATATACTCAAAACCCGCCTGGATGTGTTCCTGTGCGACCTGCTCTAGGTGATCCTGCTCTGGCAGGAGGGTTGGACTAGATGATCTCAAGAGGTGCCTTCCAACTCCCACCCTTCTGTGATTCTGTGACCTAACTGAATAGAAAAGATAACAGCAAAAATCGAAACAATGATATCAAGAACATGCTGTGGTCTTGATGCCATTATCATTTAAGCATGACCTTCCTGTCCGAATACAGTAATGTGAGCAGCAGCTGCTGCCTATACTTTGAAGTCATCAGTAGACATTGCCACTTACTCTGACTTGGATTTGAAGCACACATGAACCAATATATACTTTTCCTATAGCTTGATGACACTAAGAGGGCTTGTGGCAGATGCTAATTTTTATAGGTATAAATTAGCAATTCTGCTGAGTGAAGATGTATTAATGAAGCAGCAATGCTCGAATAGTAGGCATGTCTTTTTTTTAACATCTCGTTTCCTGTAGATACTGACAGTTTTCAAGCTGAGGTGTATATTTCAGAGAGCAAGGTCTTGATGATCCGAGCATATTGTACTATATAAATAATAGCTTCTGTGAGTGGGTCTTGGCACACTCTTTCCAGTGGCAGATTATTTTGCTCAAAATGTTCATGTGGCGAGGAAAAAAAGGACTTGCGTTTTTCAAACAGGCTTTGTTCTTATCAGACTGTCAACATTCAAACAAACATAATCATCTGTTTTGTCATCATTCTTGAATGCAAGTAACTTTGAGGAGAGGTTTGCCTCATTTTAAAAAAGAAAAGAAGAAAGAGGTATGGACCTGAAACTCCAGAACCCTGCTGTCCTTGCAACCTTAAAAAAAGAAGGTTTTATTAAAGACGGGGGATTGGCTTCTTGGTGCCATTCTTCTTTTAGTGAGGCCCTCATTATTGTGGGATAATGCATCATTAATGCATGAGGCCAGGATCCCACATATTTTTCCCTGCCCATCTGGGTGGTAGAAAATTTTCTGCCATAGCTCCCTGCCAAAGCTCATCACCTCCCCTCAGGAAGCCACCTTCGCAAGCAGAGCTCCTTCTGGGATTGCTTTCTCAACTACTTGGGGAACAAATTAGCCTTGTTTCCTCAACTAGATTAAATAACTTCAACAAGTCTGATCCGTTTTAGCCTGGGACCGCAGGTGTCTGGGGTGCTCACTGGCTTCAGCAGCACCAGCATATCTTTGGTCTGTCCGACTGAATCCCAAGCAAAACAGAGAGGAAATAGCTGAATCATATTACACTGACTGAAGAAAAATGTCACTGTGGGTTATTTGCCCTGATTCAGAATTTACCAATCAAACTTTCCCCAGCACACCCAGAAATAAACAAACAAACAAATAAATAAATAAGTTCATTTTTACTCAAATGCCATTTAGCTCCTTCTTGTAAAAGTAAAGCAAAACAAAAATAAATTCTATTTCCCGTGTCAGCCTGTATGTTTTCAGAGAAATTTTTCTTCTCCTTGAATATCTTCATCTTTTTGCTCTATTAAAAAAGCAGGAAAATAAATTATTAAATATGAAAGTATTGCTTTTTTAAAACTTTTTTCCCCACTTCTTCATTCCAGAAGACTTAAGAACTGTGTTTATTTCACTTTCCACTTTGCAAATCCTTTGCCAAAGTTTTTCAGGTGAAATAAGGAAACACTGTGAGAAAAAAATAAAAAGGGTTGCTGCTTCACTGTTTTAAAACCTCTCATTTCCAACATATATATCATGTGAATATAAGCCAAAAAAGGGGGAAAAAAAAAAGAGGATGTCATAAAGCATATCTTTTTTCTCCCTTCAGTTTCTAAACAATTCAGAGCAGCTTCTTTTTTAATGAAATATTTTGAAATTTTTTCAACAAAGAAAAATGTTTGATGTGATGTCAGAGGTTGATAGTCACATCACGTTTGCCATCCCAACTTGGAGACCACTCTGTGGACTTCTCCATCATCCAGTGGATGAGAGCAGAGCCCTCAGAGCTGGAGCTCATCGGTCTTCTGTGATGAACTCAGCTTCTACTGACTGTATCAGAAGATAACAAAGATCAGTTTTTTAACACAGGCTTGTGAGTGCCTAAGGTTAAAGAGGAGAATATCCTCCTTTTCTGCAAATGAAGTGCCTTTTTACACACCAGGAAAATGTCACAAGGAATACTTTATTATTGTATGTTCTGCTGACAGTGCTTCTGGTTCCTCAAAAATGTCCCACGCCCATGCCACCACTGATAGATAGACTGTGATTGGGATGCTTCTCCTTAGTGTCTTCAGAACTCTTTACAAGTATATAAGTACTTTACAGTAAGCATGACTGTTCCTTGACCCCCCCAACAAAGTACTTTTCTGTGGCTTTCTCCAAAGACCAGCCTTCACGCAATGGGAATAATATCTTCTCAGAAGGGCACTCCTGAGAAGTAAAGTCATCCACAAACTTTTGTTCTTGCCCTTATTTCAGATATCGATAAAAGATCATTTTCAGCATGGCTAACTGAAGTGATTCCTGTCTCTATGTAAATCTTTCTTCTGCGTTCAGAGAAGGAAGATCTGGTAACTGCAGTAAGAGGAGCTTTGCAATCACAGGTACAGTAACAAGGCCAAACAAAGTAGCAGATTGCAAAAGCAGAAGCATGTGGTATAAAGCCAAAGTTTTTACGACCAACTGTAAAGAACTGGCAAAATGCAATCCATCTGGAAAGGATTATGACCCAGAAACTAGTGAAAACTGGACAGCCATGAGGATCTGACCAAGTCTGACCTCTAAGGGTTTTTGCAGAAATATTGAACTGATCTGCAGTAAGAGAAAAGGCAAATATTTGAGCTACAGTCTTCTTGTAAGTCTTTGTATCTCTACAGAAATTTGGCAGGGGCTCAAGTGAAGAGTTGTATGGCAAAGCAAAACTTCACCACAGTAGTGGCTACTCTCAGAATCTAGATTACATGATTTGAAGTGTTTTGTAAAATCTTATTTCCATCATGAAAAGCGTTATCGATCAGAGCACTCGGAGTTCTGTTGGATGAAAGATTTTTCCCTGACATACCTGGATGGAAGACAAAATATCTCCCTTTCAGTACCACTTCTTAACAGTATATTGCTAAGATATTTATAGATACTTCCTCTATAGGCATCACATAGGAGACCATTGTAATGATTTTCTTTAAAAGGCATTTTTCAACAATAGGCATACCGGGGAGAGCAAGTGACCTCTTGCCTAGTATGACAGCTCCTACTGATATGTCTAATGTTATTATTGTCCTCAAGGCTGGTCAAAACTCCGTGTTCAGAGAAATGTATCTGTGGCTGGGTATAATAAAAATCGTCAACACTAAACCCCAAGAAACAGAACCAAGACATAATACCTTGGATGTTGTGTGCAGTATGTCCCTTCAATTTCCTGGAGGTTTTCAGTTTCAGGGCAATTTCCTGATAGCTTTAAGCTTTAGCACTTTCAGGTACAATTTTTGTTACAAAACAAAAGAAAAAAATAAAGAAAAAAAAAAGAAAAGGGAAAGAATAAAAATCTTAGAAAGCAAAGAAAAAATGTACTTTTTCACCAGGGAATGCTCAGTTCTAACACAACAGTCTATCATGAAACAATACTGTGTGATTGCATCAGTCTGTTTCAGTATGATTTATGTGTTCCTGAACTACTCAGTACCATATTGTAGGAAATATAATGTACTATTTCCAGGCAAAACACTTTATTAACTCGCAGTTAAGGTTAAAAACAACTAGTGCTTATTTGATCAAGCATCTCTTTAGGAAACACTGAAACATAGCAATGAGAAAGTCTAGGATTTTAAATTTAGATTTTACATATTTAGGAAAATACTGAAATAACTCAAAATACTAGAAGAGAACAGGTCAGTTTTTGCAGTTTATTTATTGTGGTCTTGATCCTATTCTTCAAATAAATGGAAAATGTCACTTATTTGTAGGAACAAATTATTTGAAAGCAAACAGAAACCCTACAGCATCAGCTATCTCCCTGATTCATCTTAGCATTAATCTTACAGTGTCGAATATTTTGCTCTAAGAATGCTTAACATTTCCACAGCCTCTGCAGACTACTGTAGTCTCTCCTAAAACCTAGGAATGGGTCTTAAACCCTAGGGAACATTGTATCTCATCACATGTGTATAGGTCTTGCCTATTTTTTTTGTTAACTTGTAAGTTAGGTCTAATGTTGAGTTCCATCTGAGGGTGGGGGTATTAGGTGAGAGAGCTAACAAATTGCTATTGATTAGCACAATGAATTATGAATGCACAGCTCCCAGACCAATTTACTTTGTAGTGATACAATACCTCCACCCATCCAAAAAAAAAAAAAAAAAAAGCACAGATTTAAAATCCTTTTTGTTTTAGACACTTGTCCAAATTATCTTTAAAAAGAAAGAATCTCACTTGGTCCATGAAATGCTAGGTATTTTGGTTCAGATCAAATCAAGTTATTAGGTAGTGAGAAAAAAGCCTTATAATAAGAAGGAATCTGTCATCATCCAAAAGCTATCGTAAAACTGGAGTCTTTCCACAATGTAATTTTTCACTGTCCTATGTATCACGTTTTCTTGTATAAGGGATTTTGCAGCCAAACAAGGAAGTTCAATTACTTTAGAGAGAATGCATTATTTATTGACCAAAAGGTCAAAGTGGACCATGTGATGCAGGGAATTTTCAGGAGGAATGGTGATCGTTTGTCAAGAAAGAAGAAATGTACATTGATATGTGAAGTTATTATGCTTTTCTTGATCACAATTTGACCTTTCTCTTGCTAGAACTATACATCACCCTAAGCGAGAGGAAAGCAGTACGCAACCCACAAACAGTCAGGAGACTTAAGGTGATGATTAGAACTGAAATGAATGGATAACCAAGAAAAAATGGGCCATTTCTGCACACAAACGCACATGTGCTTTAAAGGATACAAGAGAGTTTTATTACAGAGATTGGGTGGTATGCAGTCTTCTCAAAATTTGAAGATTTGTATTTAAAAATAAGAATGCACTTTATTTAATCTTATAAGAAACACTTGGAAGTATGGCAATTCACAGATAACATCTGAATAAAATTAACTGCCCTATTAAGCCCAGCTTCTCATGTTAACCAGGGAGATGGCAGGTTTGTGAAAGGTTGAATAATTCACAGATGCAGAAAAGCAATTTTGTTTTGTGACCTAATGGAATACAGAGTTTCTGCATGTGGCAAAGGTAAGAACAAATTGCATCCTCTGCTATAATCAACCTTACAGCACACTATTACAATAACAGGTGGGGGAACCTGGCATAAAAACATGCAGTTGCTGTGTAAAAAGGCATGCAGGATTTTTCAATTTGTAATTTTTTTTTTTTTCAGTTTCCTATCAGATTTATGTCACTTAGTAGATGGGCTTCATTTTAATGTCAGCATTGAGAAATGAATGTTGAAGTTTAATTTTTTTAATTCTCCCTTAACATTATGCAAATTTATAGCACCAGGAATAATGAGAGGTAAAGATCAAAACCATCTACCAACATATGTGTGCACAGTACATACATTATTTAATAAAATGTTTACATTCTTCTGGTGGTTTGACCCTGGCTGGCAGTTGAGCCCCACACAGATGCTCACTTGCTCCCACCCTTTGGACCAGCAGCCTTACCCTACACATAGTTATAGATACAGACTGTCCTGCAGTATTGATGCAGTTTATTCGACTCAGTGCTTAAGTCTGCAGTTCTTTCTCTCCTGCTCAGGTACTTTGGCAAAGTGATAAATGTTTCCAGAAATTAGCAGTAAGTGAAATATAGTATTGGTGAGTATTCAAGCACATCATTAAAGGATGGGCATTGGGATCATGTACTAGAGTTATTTTCCTTATTAGTTGCTTCTATTTTCAAAGTCAAAAGTCCACAGAAAACTACTTTCCTGACCAAGCATTTTCTTTACAATTCTAAAGCAAGAGATCCTAAGCCAACCCAGTCCATGGACAGTATAATTTTTGTTTAATATGTTCAAATTACAGTTTAGAACCTTTTCAAGCAATGCAAAGTCTGACTTATCCATGTTAAAAAATTGTTAATCACATGCAGAATGAAGAACAGCATCTTTGCTTCCCATACTGACAAGCATATTGGTGGTTCAACACTGATACTGCACAGAATCCTTCATTTCACTGAAGCTGTTGGCGATCAAACTTCCTTCTATTAAGCTACAGTGATAACCACATTCAGTTTTCCATTGCGAAGCTATCTTGGGAAAAATGGAAAGAAACTACTCATGCATTTTCTACGCAAAGGCAGACATCCAGTTTAGTACACAGAACCTCTTAGGAAAGCTATTGCTGGAGGATGAGTGCCATTGTGCAGCTTGTACAGTAACCCATTACTTGGGCAGAACTTTGGCTAGAGACATTCCACAAAGCACCCCTCACAAAAGCTAAAACGCATCTTTGACCTGTGAGGAGAAAGCATATTCAACATTTGGCCTATGCTGCATCAAATTAATCAACATTTTATTTGCAAAACTATTGTCCACAAAGGCTTGGGCCAATAAGCTGACTTTTACTGTGCTTAAGACAACCAAAGTTTCTATTGATAGTTTATTATGAAAGTCTCAGGCCCAGATGAACTTACAGAGTCAGCAGTGCTGAGCCTGTGCTGTGTAAGAACAAGAACCTTCTTTTCCATCCTTTCAGCATTTATTGTTCTGGGCCCAATCAAGGGGGAAACCTGATTTAAATACAGAAAGCAGAAGAGGCTGGTCAAGGGTGTTGCCTAGCAGCCACAAAGTAAATGTAAGCTCGGATCAGATAACTAGTTGGCACAAAGAGTACTAGGTCTGGGAGGTCTTTGGGAGTGAAATGAAAAGCCTGAACAAGAGAGAGAAGGGTGGAGGTGAGGATAAGGTGGAACCCACCAGACTGTAGGAATCCTATTAGAAACTATCACACTTAAGCCAATACATTGAAAAACTCCCAAGCAAACAGTTCTTTCTCTGAGGTTCGGAAGAAACCAGAGTCTCATAATTTTTGTGCTGTATAGGTTGCGTTTGGTTTTGTTTTGTTTTGTTTTGTGTGGGTTTTTTCCTAGATATTCTCAGGCAAAAGACTCATCCATTACATTTACCTCCAAAGACTCAAACAAACCAAACCTCAGTCTAGAAGCTTCAAGAGAAAGGACTTTGTGAGGTAGATTAGTAGACCCCATCACCTTGGAATAATTTCCTGGC
>VZTU01021811.1:0-69508 GCA_013400835.1 Zapornia atra | reverse complement strand
CTCCTGCGGGCCTGGCCTTGGAGTCTGTGCAGCTTGTTACATCTTCTCACTCCCGCTCCAGTGGCAAAGTGCACCTGCCAGCAGGTTTTTTTCTCCTATATGTGATTCAAAGAGGCGCTATGACCAGCTCTGATAGGCTTAGTCTCAAATTTGGCCTTGACTGTACCAATGTTTTCAAAATATGGGCCTTGCAGAAAGCTGTAACTGCAGCTTACAAAAGCCACTGAAGCAGCACAGTTACACCAAACTGCAACACACCATTTTGGATCAAATTAAGAAATGAGGTGATGTATTCTTCTGAAAACAAAAGAAAAAGTCCATTTTGGCTCAAACCAAATTAGTGCACCCTGCAAACTTTTTCTGTCTACCCACAAAGTCCTGTGCAAAAATCACAGGGCAGTGAGTTGGAACACCTTTTAGCTGATTCTTATTGCTTGAAAAATATTGATTGGTATCATTGAAGTCACACTTCACACCCTTATTCCTTGGATAGACACCACACTTAAGGCTATGGAAAAAAAGAAATAAAATATTTTTGAGAAGGCTCTTACCATCTCAAGTAGCATAAAAAAATGCAAAGTAAATAACTTAAATAGCCCAGAATTTCCTAGGGTGGCTGGGAAGCCTTCCCTGTTTCAGTATGCAAGAGAAACAACGGTAAAATGGCATGATTTGGGCACGAGAGGGATCATGAGATCTAGCCACTTGCTCTGCTTTTACCTGTTGCCTTCTGTGGTGAACATGTTAAATTTTATACTTTAAATATAGCTTATTCTATTGAGCAATATTTTTTCATCTTTTCTTTTAGTTACTGCTGTATGATACCAGTTTACCTGAATCATAGAATCATAGAATTACTTAGGTTGGAAGAGACCTTTAAGAACACTGAGTCCAAACACAGCATAACCCTGCCTCGTGCACCTCTAGACGGTGTCCCTAGCACAAATATCCTGGCCTTGGCAGGGATGGAGTTAATTTTCTTTCTAGCACCTGGTGTGTTCCTGTGTTTGGTGTTTAGGAGGAGAGCAATGTCAATAGCACACTGATGTTTTAGTTGTTGCCAAGCAGGCAAGGACTTCCAGCTTCTCATACTGCTTGGCCAGTGAGCAGGCGGGAGGTGCACAAGAAGCTGGGAGGGGACACAGGTAGGACAGGTGAACCAAACTGACCAAATAGATATTCCATACCATATGACATCATGTTCTCTTTATAACTGGGGGTGGTAAAGAAACCAGGCAGATGAGGGTCTTGTGCACCATTGACTTCCAGTGGTGATACATTGTGCTGTTCATCACTTGTTTTGGATGTTGATGATGTTTTTCTGTCCTTTTAAACTGCTTTTGTATTAATCCAAGAGTTTTCTCATTTTCACTCTTTCAATTTTCTCCCCCATCCTACTGGAGGGGAGTGAATGAGTGGCTGTGAGGTGCTTAGCTGCCAGCTGGGGCTAAATTCACAACACTTGAGTATCTGGAAAATATTCTGAGTGTTTCTAAGGGAATAAACAGAAACAAAAAAAAAAACCCAACACAAAACCTGAATTTGCTGCTTCAGTTACTGCATAAATAGTGCTTATTCAGTGTAGATGTGCATGATCCAGAGACTGTCATATTGATCAAAAAAACATGCTTATGGAATGTTTGAAAAGCAACTTCCCTAACCTGAAATCAACATGCCTTCTCTTCAGTCTCAGTAATGTTCCTACTCCCAGTACTTTTTTCAACTAGCAAAGCCCTTTTCCCTGCTCTCTGGATTGTGTCTCATCTTGCAGCTCTACAAAGACCATACATTTTGCTTATATTTCTTCCCACGGTTCCAATCCAAGGTGTTTTTGCAAATATAGAAGATCATGGCTAACTTCTGCCCACATTAGCCGAGGGTCTGGAAACCAGTTGCACAGACACCATTTTAAAAAAGAGGTTGTTGAATAGGAGGCAGCAGAGGTGGACAAATCTCTTTCACTCAGTGTGATGCCTGAAAGGCACGATGAAAACTGTAATTTTACTATGAGAACATCTGTGACAAGTCCAGCTATCTATCAGAAAAATATTCCCCAGGTTACACTTATTTGTGGATACAGGTGCAAAATGTGACAGACAGCAGAAAGGAAGGGTAGGGGTGTGAAGAGAGTGTAATCAGTCAAGGGTATGGAATGATGTTGTATGGAAAATGTAGAAAGGAAGGTATGTACGGAAGAGGGGGGAGAGAGGTAATATACTGTGTTACACAAGGAAACCTAGAAACAAATTAAAGTGACATTCCAGATGTATGCTTCACAGCTCACTTTTACTCATTACTGCTTAAATATCAAACACTGAAGCACATCTGGTGAAACTTACATTCTGATGTTTTTAGGAAACATACAAAAAAGCCCATGAAACAATGGGAACCCAATGTGAAAGCAGGTGAGGGACTTCCCATAGTTAACTTGATATTCAGGAAATAATAAGGACTTGATCTTGCCTATCACTGAATATCATATATGTTCACTGATAACTGAGACTTGGCAAGGATTAGGATTGGAATTAAGCTTTCAAAAGTACTATGAAGCTCATAAAATAGGTCAGGTTAAAGGGGAGTATTTTTTTCAAAAATACTCCTATTTTTTGCAAAACGTCAATATGTGAGAAGCAGATTGTCATTCACTCTGGTCTCATAGTTCAAGTAATCAGAAATTATATCCCCTAAGAGAGAATGTGGATGGAATAGCTTTTCGTGTCATCTATTATAAGCACATCAAGAGGCACTTGCCTATGTGGAATCTCCCTTTCCCAAACTAGGAGAAATAACACCCTTCCTCCATGATTTTCATTAGCACTTTAAGGCTGACACCTCCAGAGAGGTACCTGAGCAAGTGAGAATCTCCATAGCAAGAGTTCTGTCTCATATTAGTGCCATTCCTTCTATCTCCAGGCTACCAGACAATACAGGAATCAAAAGATTATCAGTACAGCTGCTTGCATTGTTGCAACAGGAGCATTAGTTGGTGTGCATGTTCTGTCAAAATCTCTGACAAAACAAAATCTATTAAATATTTTCACTGTTGAAGGACAAATGATTTAATTTTGAGTTAGTCATTTGGTGGAGGATTAATCTACTTTAATTTAGGCATTTAAAACTTAGGGGTTCAAACCTCAACTAATCACCCTGGATTCCCTTAATAGTTGGGGAAGGAGAATGCTATCTCAAGTGCAATTCATCTCATCATTAGATAAGCATCTAAGACAGTCTAAACAACTCAAAATGTGTGTTTTTCTCCATGAACTATAAATGTAATCAAAGACAGCCAGTTCCGACCACATGTCTAAACCTTAAGTTAAATTTTGCCCTTTCTTGTTAGTAACAGGGCACATAATTTAAGTACACTAGATGCTGCTTTGCATAGTGATGTCAATCAATAATATCAAAGCAATAATATCGTTATGACAATGGTGATCTTTGATGTGACTGTTTCCTGTGTCCTTAAATGATGCTTCACCAAACTGCACTCTCAGGTAAAAAACAAATATTGTCCCTTTTTTTTTTTTTTTTTTTTTTTAAATCTGTAGGAACTTTCTCAACTCTGGAATATCCCAGAGTGCAGAGTTCTTAAGATTTCAACACTCTAAGTGCAAGTCTAGCCACTGTCTTTCAGCAGGCAAGCCTGTAACAGAATCTCAAGATGCCCGTTTTTTTCCCCCAGTTTGGAATCTACTGTCCTTCTGAACTCCTTTCTTTGACAAATTCAAAAGATTAATTTAATTTGGTTTTATTGAATTTACTGCCCTTTTAGTTAGTAATAGGGTGATGCAATCAAGTTCTTAATTTATTCCAAGAAAGTAAAAAAAGTATCAAACTTAAGGATGAAGGGTATATTGACAGTAAAAGAAAACCCAGCACATTGGAGAAATCTATTCTCCTACTGAGTGGTTACTGTCATGGTGTTAATATTTGGTTATTTCCTAAATATTTAATTTATTTAATAGGAAGGTACAAATAATAAACCTGTTAATGAGTACAGAATACAGAATAGCCTGTGTTAACATTAACTGTGTAAAGGGTAGTTTTAAGGCTTTATTATAGAAAGCATAGGTTTGATTATTGTTAAGAGTTTATTGTTACATACACCAGGCTGTTGAATCCTGGTTGACTGCTAGACATCTGACAAGTGATGGGAAATAAACCATACAGGTGATATCATGTAGGGAGGGAGGGCCCAGGATGAATCTTAGCTACTATTTCACTACTTGTACTTCAACTAACCCGAGGGCTCTTCTTATATCAACTCTAAGGCTGATAATGATACTTTGTGCCTGGAGTAATAAAGAAGAGAGGTGAGGGAGCTACTTTTTCATTCTTTTTATTCTCCGGGGTAATCAGAGATGCAGTACAACAAAGGAGAGTAGATTGGAAAGCCATCCATCTCTGGGACTCAAATTAATGGCCTTATACATATAACACAAAGGCTGTGTTCTTCTATTAGTCACCTACCTGTTACATTTTGAGAGGGAAAAGAAAGCTGAAAAAGGCAAGAGAAACACCGGGGATGCTTCTGAGCTGATCCTCTGCAAGAAATTTATTTTGAATGCTAATTCTTAAAGAGAGGAGTAATAACAAAAAGAGCTGTCCAGAGCTGCTCCAATGAGAGGCCATTCACAAGTTTTAAAAGGGCAGCCACTATATTTCCAGAAGAAGAAATATTCCAGTTTTCACAGCACACAAGAAACTCAGACAATGCCAGATGACAAATAGTGGAAAAAATGCGCCATATTCAGGTTTGCTGATGTTCTAGCTAAGACTCCTCCTGAAGTGAGGTAGGACCCCAATGGATTAATTTCTATTGTTTCAAGAATACAATATTTAGAAGACTAAATCTGAAGGCATGAAGGGTATTTATGCTGCCAACAAGCCTGTAAGGATCTGTTGCTCAGCCCAGAACTCCCCATTCTTTTGATAAGTGGCTCCAAGAAAAAAGTTTCAGAGTATAGCAAGAATGCAGCAAATTCTTCCTTTTGGCAACCCCCCGATGCAACAGAAAAATGTGAGGAACGAATAATTTGATATTACCAAGCAGAGCTGCAAAGTAAGACCTAATAATTTCATACATTTGCTCTTCAATGTGAACTGAAAGAGAAAAGTCTGAAAATCAGAGTTTCAGCTTCCAATAGATAAATCTGACACATTCTGACACATTCTTTGCTGAAACACATCAATACGGCTGCCTGGGGGAGCCACCATGGATGAGTTAGAAAACTGGGACTGTCTGTGGTTTGTCAAGAAATGCATAGAAAAAAAAGTAAAATTGGCTCAGAAGTTAAAAGATTTCTTAAAAAATAAGAAATATCAAATTATTTGCCTTCTGCTTTCTTAAGCTTGGTTCTAGTTGTATGATATTTATTGCTTTTGTAAAGGGAAGTTGAAAATCTCATGTAGTCATGTTTCCCAGATACTGGGCTTTAAGACATAAATAGAGGTTGTTATCATTCATATTTATAAGATGAGGAAGCACCACTGTGACAAGGTAGTCTGACCTCCTATACAGCATTGACCCCCAGGAATTTGTTGACTGAATTAAGCGTTTAAATTACAAACAGTCTTAATTCAAACTTGTCAGAGGACCCATCACAGGCACTGAGGTGTTTCTGCAAAGATTAGTTACACTTTGTTTTAAAAATGAGAGTCTCATTCCCATTTTCCATGGTTTCATTTCCATGTTCAGCCACTGGATCTCATTACAGCCCACTGCAGTAAGGCTGCCACTGCCACCACTTATCTCCCAGTAGTAAAGATTGCTTGTGTGCAGTCTCTGGATAGGGAAACTACCAGAAATCCTCTGCGAGAGGAGCTGGAGGGGTTGCCTGAACATGAGGGGGAAATATGCATCCATGTGTCTCTCAGAGCCTCTGCTTCGGAGGCAGAGCCCTCTTGGAGAAGTGCAGCTTTCACTCTTTGTTCCTGCATTCAGAATTTCCCACCTCTGAGTAAAAAGCCTTTACTTATGCCCTACTTACTAAAAGAATCACATGGCTCTCCATCTCCTTCATTATTTATAATTTCTTCAGTCTTTCTGTTTCCTCCATATGGATTGGTAATCACTGCATGGGGGTTTTATTATTTATTTACATAAAATCACTGGACTGTGAAAGAGACAAGAACCAAGCCCTGCATAACCCCTCTGGACTACTGTGTGACACCTATAGCCAGAACATATTCCATCCCTTTACTCCAGGCTATTTATTGTACTTAAATAACTGGTTCTGTAATGCCAAGTAAAATCCACAGGAAAATTTGTGTATAGTTTATTACATGAAGACTATTAGTTATTTCAATCTGCATAGCATTTTAATCTAAACAGGTAGCAAGTTAGAGGAAATCTATTTTCCATAATTCCATATTGCTCAACATTAATTAGAATGTCTTTATTTCTTTATTAGTCAAGCTTCATACCAGCTGTTTCATTGTTTTGCCTGGGCTAAATTTGAGACTGAGGAGCCTGTAATTCCCTGTGTCTTCCCCCTTCCCCTTTTTTTAGAATTGGCACAGCTTTGCTTTCTACCACTTGGCTTTCCCACAGTTGCATAATTTATTGAAAAATAACTTAATTTAAAAAGAAAGGTCTTTAGGAGCAAAATTAGAATATATGCAATTGTTACTTAATTCTTGAAACAATTTAGTTCTTTCAGATTAAGAATTGAATTATATATAAATTAATCTGCACACAGAGTCTTTCTATACAAACAAGTAAATATACTTTAAAAAATATTTTAACAACAGGTATACATACTTAGAAATAACCTGATTTTGTACATTATGGCACTTACATGTATTTTGTCTGCAACGGTATTGATGATACAAAGCATCAGTACTGAAGCTTTAGAAAGTAAAATATGTGCTCATGTACTCTAGTTTCCATTAAATACATTAGGACACTAGATTTTAACGTATATTTGTTGCTATATATAATTTTGTAGGAGTCAGAAATGTTTCATAAGGCTTAGAAATTTAAAACTTGGACATGTAAATACAGATTCATCTGACCAAATGCATCATATTGAGATTTTTTTTTTTACACGTTTCTCAAACTTTTTGGGGTTTTGTGCCAGGTTCTGGAATGAGGAAGAAAGAGTGATGAAGTCTAATATTTTATTTCACACTCCTAACTTTTTATTATTATTTAGTTTCTCATTTCTGCGAGAATAACACCATCTTCTGAAGTCTTGCTACTTTTTTATATATTATTGGATATGAGTTTCCTCATGTACACTAGTTTCCATTAAATACATTAGGACACTAGATTTTAATGTATATTTGTTGCTATATGCTACCGACATGATGAGAATTTATTTTATTATTTGATTGATTTGAACTGTCAGCCATCACAATAGGTGAAGACAGCTAGAGCTAGATAGATTACTAGATGCATTTTTATATATATGTATGAAAATATTGTATATGTGTTCAAATATGGAGAGACCATATTTGGGGAAATACACATGTTATTTGTCTATCCCTTAAATAGCAACATTAATAGTATGTAATAATTCCTTGTCAGTCAGGTCCTGTGAGATGAAGGACCAGGAGAATCCGATCACAGAAAATAATTTGGAAAACAAACGAGGTTCTGCAAAAACAATGGAGAGTCACAGCTTGGAGGATACCACAGGGGAGAATCACACAGCAGTGGTTGCAGTTGAAGAAGCAGGCTTTGACGGGCAGGTATGGTAAAGGATGAGCAATTTAGATCTGATTCATTCAAGGGTGCAGCAGGGATGAGCTACCTGCAGAGCATTCAGAGTTATTAAAATCAGGATTTGTCCTTGGTTAACCCAAGCTTGATTTTGTCTCCTTCCTAAGTAACTATGCTATCTTATTATTGGCATTTTTTGTGGGTTTTCTCCTTCTAAGCATTTGGGGTAAGACTTTTTTGAACTTGTTCAATTTTTATATTGTTTGGTACCATTTTCCTGTTTTTATTATTTTATTTTAAACCTTGTGGTTAAATTCTGGACATTTATTTAAAACCCCAGGTCCTTGAACCAGTGGCTATAGTTAAAAAAAATATAAAAGGCTCTGCAAAGTTTCCAACGTCCAGTTGGAAAAATGTACCCTGAGTGTACAAAAACGGTAAAGCAGAAAAATAACACTCCAAATATTTTCTCATCAATTTTTACCCAGACTTTTCAGTCTTATCTGTAATCAAATTAATGATATTTGAACTTCTAGAGTTGAAACACTGGCAGTTTTCAGTGCGAGGGTCTGCCCACTGGGTCTCATTAACAAGAGTCTAAGCAGCTGAAAGCCCCAGCTAATGTAGCTGTGTAGGGTTGGGATGGGGCAGGAAGTTAAAGGAGTTTTAAATGACCCCTCTAGCACTCAGTTCCTACCTTCATATTATGGTAAATACATTATTCTCATGGCAGAGACTTACTTTCCCATGTGATTAGCTTATGAGACGAATGTCAAGATCCATATCGGGAAAAAGTTGGGATGCTGTGTTTCATGCAAAAAATGCCTCTCTCATCTCGCATAGGGACATTTCATAGAAAGACTATGTCTCTATACTGTGACTTGACACAATAAGTAGAGACTGGACAAACATTTGTTGCCTGACCTAAAAAAACAAACACTGAATCTTCTGTCCTCATTTAAAATGCGAGTCTGTCCATTCTGCCTGAATAACAATAAAAACTGTAGAGAAGACAAAGCTCTACTCATATAAAACTTCCCTGGCTATTTATACATATAAACGGTTCTCATTTCATGCATCCACCATGCATTCAAATTTCATTGTATATGTTGTCATATTCTCTCTTCCATGCATGATTACACATATGTATGTTTGTTTTCCAACCTCACCTCCACCTTTCAGCCTGTCTTCACAGGAGAGGTGCTTCAGTCTGCTGACCATCTTTGTGGCCCTCTTCTAGAGGCAGTCGAACAGCTCCGCATTTTTCTTGTTCTGGGGACCCCAGACCTGGACGCAGTACTGTTGGTGGGGTCCCGCCCAAGTAGAGCAGAGGGGTAGAATCCCCTTCCTTGACCTGCTGGTCACGCTGCTTTTGATGCAGCCTAGGACACAGTTGGCTTTCTGAGCTGCAGGCTCACACTGCTGACTCATGTCCAGCTATCTACCAGTACCCCCAAGTCTTTCTCCACAGGACTACTCTCAGTCCCTTCATCTCCCAGACTGTAAATGAGGCAAAAGTTGCCTCATACACCACAACATCTCTGCTATCTGTAATCACAACCATTGTCATCTATACAAGGTATGATACAGCTAGGGTTGCTGTTGCTGTTTTGCAGAGCAGGCAAATCCTTGATTCCCTGAGGTTATTCCACTCATTAACTCATTGAGAAACTTTCATCAAGTTTATTAATCACTCCAACTGCTGCAATAGTTTGAGTTCTGGAAAAGTGGACACTTAACTCTGCAGAAATGAGAGATAAGAGAGTTCAAGACTCTCAAGCTTATTTCACAGAGCTGCCAAGCCACAATCCTTAAAATGGAGGGTTTGTCAGAAAATAAAATGGTAGAAATTATTGACAGTAGCCAACAGTGGTGGAACGTGACATGAATGAATCCGTGCATGATGGGCTTCCAGTATTTCACAGCTAAGAAAAAATTCATTTAAATGATTGGGTTAAACCCCAAGTGCAAAATCAGCAAAATGTTTCCAACCAACAATTGCCATTTTCTCTCACTTTTCCTGATGACAAGGAACAATTTATTACCTATATAAGATGAACGATGAGTGATGGAGCAATTATACTAAATAAAATAAGTTCAGCATTTGACTGAATGGATTTGGTACATTAATCGTTGAATTTGATTGTAGTCAAGAGGACAAAACATTTTTTTTTCCTTAATCATTTGTGTCTGCACACAAGTATGAGAAATGGAATCTTCCATACAACTGGAAAGCTATGAATTCACCCTTTTAATCCTCTCAGCAAGAGCACATGTAGATCTCCAAATATAACTTGTTATGATCACTGGATTGGCACATCACTGCAATGGAAAAACAGCCAGTGAAGTCAAGCCACATTAGGAATATGGGTGAGGACTAGTAGGCCATTTGAATTCCAATATGTTAAACATGCATTACTGGGTAGGTTTAGGCAACCTCAACATGTGAAACATTGGAGCAGAAGTGAACTAATGCCTCTTATTTAGATAATTTATTATTATTTGAGAAGCCTGAGGGAGCTGGAGAACTGTCATAGCAAATGGAAATTGTCTTTGCTGATATAAATTAATTATGACTCCAAGGAAGCACTAATGGGAACAAGCAGAAATATCTAACATCACCATGTAAGACAACAGAAGAATGACATCCAAAGATCCAGCTTCACTTCAAGTGACAGCATAGACTAATCAGACTAGAGAGGCCAACAGAGCTCAATTTGTCTCAGCTTTCCTTTTCTCTTAGATCTTGCAGACAGCTGATTTCACACATCAGATACTTGCCAATCGCGCATGGTAGCCATGGTCTAATTTAAGATAACAAATCTTATAAGATCTTTCAAACTGTAATGCATACACAGTGAATATGTATGGATGTGTGTGTATGGGTATAATACTATCCTCAGGAGGCCAGGCTACTTGGGTATCATCTATTATCTCTTTCTGAGAGGAATTTTTTGTAACATGCATACCAAGGGGTCTGCATTGCACTGCACACATTTCTCATTCCATTTCCAAACACAGTATTTGTTACAGTCCCAGCCACACTGTGAAGGCACTTACAGCAGACTAAAAAATATGCACAAAGGCTAAAGCACTTTAAAATTTACATGACCTTGGGGTAATTATTTGAAACTTGCCTACAAGACTGCGTCAGTGTTCCTGCACATAGACTAGCAGGTCCTGACTAGCTAAGGACACACTTGCAGTGTGTGTTGGACCATTTTTCCAAGAGACCTGACCTTGTAGGGCAGAGCAGAGCTGCAAAGAAATCACAGACCAGGTTTAAAAGGCAGTATACCTCCCTTAGCACATCTCTGCTCTGACCTAATGTACTCCTTAGCAGAGCTAATCAACTTCACCTCTAAGGCAGTACCACCAGTCCTGGAGTATGGGTCCCAGTGTCTGTCTGGGGCAGGATTTCTTTGTTGTTATTCTCAGAGTAAATATTTCTCTTTAGCTCCTCCATGCATATTTCTGCTGAAAGCTGGAATAATTCTAGAAATGTTAAACTGTACTCTACCTCCTTTTCAGACATAAGACATCTCTTGGAGAAAAATTTGAATATAACTCTAAACTCTATGTGCATATATTCTAGGCTATTTTGTGGGATGAAATGGGTACGAAGTCTTTTTGGAGCAACTTTAGAAGCTGGTTAGACTTTTCACATACTTTCCAGCTATGATTAATCTCCATACACAGTTCTGAGATATGGCTTCCAGGAGTTTTTGTGGGCAATAATATATTTTCCTGGTCTTGTGCTGAAGGAACTGTGTGTTTCCACATTCTATTTTCTATGTTCTACTTAGAAATACAAAGAGAAGGAACCAAGATGTGTCAAGGGTTCTTCAAGCTTCTGCAGTTATCATGGGAGAGTGTTCATGCTTTTAATGTGTGGCTGGCATAATTCCATCTGCAGACCCATCAGGAATTGTATCTACTGCTATGGAACTGTCTGACAAGGAGCTAGATGGCTGTAGTGGGTTGATACTGGCCAGCAGATAAGCCCCTACCCAGTTGCTCTCTCAGTCTCCCCAGCAAGATGGAGGAGAGAATCAGAAGGGTGCAATAGTTCATCACAAAATGATTGCATATTCATTCTAAATAATCAGGGGAGCAGGACCCCAGTGTGCCACTGAGGACAAAGCTGTGTCACTCTGTAATACACCCTATTGATCTTCCACTGGGACCAACCGTAGGCCTACCATTTCTCTTCCTGTGTAATCCCTTTGAAATGCAAAGAAGTTAAGAAAGTCAGTATTGCTAACTATACATGAAACTGAGTACCCCGCCCCACTTTCATACACTGTAAGAGAAATCAGAGTTGGTTTCTATCATTAATGGGAAGCTCTATGCCTGACCCTGTTGTTTTGATGATTAAGCTCTTTCCTGAAATAACTGGATGAAGACTAACTTTGTCCAGAAGCTGATAGTCTCTTGGAGATTGTCTCACAGCCAAGTATTACCAATCACTAGAGAGGGCAGTATTTTTTTCTTTTGTTAATACCTTTATGACTCTCAGCACTTCAGGAGACCAATCAAGTGGGCAAAAAAGGACAGGGATCTCTCGGAAAAAGTCCAGTGAAAGGCCACAAGGATGATAAGTGCCTGGAGCATCTCTCCTATGAGGAAAAGCTGAGTGAACTGGGGCTGTTCAGCCTTGAGAAAAGAAGACTGAGAGGGGATTTTATGAATGTTTATTAATATCTGTAGTGTGGGACACAGGGAAATAGCCAGACTCTTCAGTGGTCTGTGGAGACAGGACAAGGGGCAATGGCCTCAAGTTGGAGCACAGGAAGTTCCTTGAAAGAACTTTTTCATAGTGAGGGTGACAGAGCCCTGGAACAGGCTGCCCAGGGCGGTTGTGGAGTCTCCATCTCTGGAGATATTCAAGACCCATCTGGACGCCTATCTGTGCAACCTGTCCTAGGGAACCTGCTTTGGCAGGGGGGTTGGACTCGATTTCTGGAGGTCCCTTTCAACCCCTACAATTCTGTGAAAAGTAAAAGTACGCAAACATATACCTTGTTTTCAGTCCACAGGGTAGAAGATACTACATTTCTGTCAATATTTTTAAATATTTCCCAGATAAACCTCCATAAAAAAGATACTAGGACTCAGTTCTCTTGCCTGCACATAGGCATCTAGTGCCATTTGAGATGCCCAATGGTTTTCAGACCTCTTCCAAGGGCTAATGGATATAAAGCAAGATTTAAGGGAGACACATACCTTTCTGAAACAGATCAGACATCCTGGGACATCCAGAACATCTCAGCTAAAATGAAATAAGTGTTCAGACAGCTGAAGTAAGCCAGGCACGTATTTACACAATCAGTTTGAGAACATTGAGAATTCTTATTATAGAACAACTCTAGATAAGAGGAATTTGATTTTCAAGAGGATAAAAGTAATTTTAATGATAAGAGAAACCAGGGGATTTTCTAAAACAATTGTAGAGATAGTAGTCCCAAATACTGTAAAAGAACAGCAAACAGCTTTTGGAAATCTTTCCTAAGCTAGGCATTTAGTTTCCTTATTCTTCAGTAAGACAATGTATAATGACTAATAGCTGGTTGTTGGAGTTTACATAGCCTGGCCAAAAGTACAGACTATGAAGAAAAATAAAAATATGAAGCAACAGAATTACAGCTTCTATGAAATACCAGTTGTGCACAGTAGTCTCATATTTAGGTCTTTCGTGAAAGTTTAACACCTTCATGGAAAGTGAAAGCATTTTGTGCAGGGGCAAAAAATGAAGATAAATGGAAAATATGATTAAGACACTGCTAGCTGGATTTCATCCAGAGAAGTTCCTTTAAGTGAGCTACAACACCTTGGTTTTTATCAATGAGATTTATGGTTTATTTCACTGAATTCAATGAGTTCAGGCAGAACTATATCCTTCCGTACTACCAAAGAAAGTGAAAGAGGAGAAAGAAATGTTTCTTCAGCACTATTTAGCGGGTAAAATAAATTCCACTCTGGCCTGAGATGTGTGACTCATCAACATTAAATAGAGCTACTTGTGTGTCTAACAAAGTCAGAGTTGCTTTTTGTCTTCAAAATTACTTGGTAACAGACATGATGATTATACAAATGGCTATAGAAATGTGCTCGTTAATAGACTCTTACTGTAAAGATGAGACTGGAAAGTATGGTCACCTCCAGATAACCCTGAAGAGTTTAGTGAAGGAGATAGACTACAGAAACTAACCAAATGGAAGAGTGCATGTTTAGGATGCTTATGAACTGATTACTCCTAGCTGTCTCTAAAGCATTAAAAAAGAGAGTGAACTGCCAAGGTGAAGTATCATTCCCTTGAAGGGAAGTCATTTATCATTGTATTTAAGAACTTGTGCTGTCAGCCTCGATAAATGAAATGGTCCATTGATATAACTCAAATCACTGATGCATGGCTCCAATATATAATGCTTAATTAGGTGTACTAGATTAACTTATTTCTATGTAAAGTGTTTGTGTTTTATGGAATGAGCCATTTAATTAAAAAGGCCCAACTAGAACATTGTCTCACGGCATAGCCCTGCCCTTTGATTCCAAGTAAAATTTCCTAGCTGAAAAAACAAATCAAGGAAACTTTAGCTAAATTAAATGTTGTGAAGACTATTGTCTCCCTGGCTTATATATGCTCTTTAATTATTTTATAAAAAACACTTTGAAACTCATTCCATTCTGTAATATCTATGTAAGTTAAATATGAAAAGTTGCCCTTTTGAGATACCCTCTCTTTTCATTAACTTTAGAGGAATTACAGAGAAAAGATAACTACTAGCTCAAACTAGACGAGTCATGTATGGATAACAAAAATCAGGTTAGATGAATACTGATCATACAAACTAGTGAGACAAAAATTTCCAACAAAGTTAGTGAATACTTCAAATGTACAGTGAATAATGATAACAATTTTTGTCAAAAGGGGTATGCAAGATAGCAATAGAGTATTCAATATGGGGCACATAAATATGGCCACACTCTGTTCAGGCTTATGATTAGAAGGAATATGGAAGGCAGGCTGAAAGGGTCAACTATACAATATAGAATCATAGAATCACAGACTGGTTTGGGTTGGAAGGAACCTCAAAGACTATCTGATTCCAACCCCCTGCCATGGACAGGGATAACCTCCACTAGGTCATGTTGCTCAAAACTCTCTCCCTGGCAGTGTTCAAGGCCAGGTTGGATGGAGCTCTATTGCTCTTACATTTTGCTTGAGGATTTCCTTGGTATTTTATCCTATAGTTCAGTCCATGTGAGTGGAAACTAATTACTCCTGAAAGGGCTCTAGGGCAGGCCACAAATTCATTCCCATGTGAAGTCAAAAGAGAAGGAGTGAAGGCTTTTACTTGCAAAAAATCCTGAGAGGTGTTTATAAATATATAATTAAATTCTTTCTCCATTAGCAAAGTTTCTTCAGTTTTGTTTTTTGGGTTTTTTTGTTTTGTGTTGGGTTTTGGGGGCTTGGTTTTTTTAACATTTTAAATCACAAATTGACAACCAAAATTGCTGAAATGATCAGTGAAGGTGCTTACAGGTAGTCTTTCATCAACTCCCAATTTCTCTTTTTTCTTTCTAAACACTCTAAACAGTTTGTAATGGTTCAATATAATATTTTTTTTTTCTACTGTCCTCAAAGCATAACTTCCACAGAGCATTTTTTGCATCCAGATCCCCTCCAGCTATTTTCCATCCTGGGTCACAGTGTTCTGTAGATGTAAAGCTGTGAGAACACATCTATGGAAACTGTGTGTCATTTAAAATTAGTCAGTTGATCATGACTATTTTGTAATTGAATATTGGAAAAACATTAAGCAAAGTCACCTGTTGTTAAAAGAGGGGGAGGGAAGAATGAAACACTTGTGTATAAAAATGAACACCAATATTAATTAAATCACTTGGGCATGAAAAAACCAAAAAGATAATGCTGTAGTCATTTAAGTCTTAAATATGTGTATCTCCAAAACTCTGAGTTAAAGCTTCCTGATTAAGATTGAGAATGAACAGTTGTGTTTCCCAGCTTCCCCTGAACATAGATCACAAACTGAGAAAAATCAAAACTTTCTGTGCTTGATGGTCTCCCTTTTTTGACAAAGAGATTATCAATAAGAAACCAGTGTTCATCTCAAGTCTTTTCTTCCAGGTTTGTTTTTTTTTTTTATTTCTTAGAAGTATTTGACTCTCATCTTCTGGAGAGCTGTGCTCACTTATCTTTTCAGGTGAGGAAGCTAAAACTACGATCTTTGCCCCTCCTAGCCTTGAATTTATTTCAAGTTTGTTTGATTTTGGGGTTTTTTGTTGTTTTGGGTTTTTTTGTGGTTTTTTCTAAGACAGAATAGCATTATCCCTATTTTACAGGTGAAAAAAATGAGGTATTGAAAGTCTAAGAGAGAGATCAGAGCACCTCATTAATACTTCTAATTTAAACAGTTCGGTATCTCAGGGCTCAGATTCAGATTCATCTTAGTTTTAGGTAGCAAGCTGAAGCTCCTAGTTTAGAAGCCTATTTATCTTTGCTGTTTTTTTGTTGTCAGACAGCCAAGATAGGTTTCATCTGACGAACATATGAATGACCCCTAGAGAACAGTTAAGCTCCTGTCTGCGATTTCCTCACTACGGTGCCCACTGTGCAGTGAGATGAATCCATGCTTCACTGTGTGGATCCAGAGGACTCAGACTGTCTACATTTGGCTCCTCTGCTTTCTCTCAGGAGTAGTATCAGGAAGGCCCCTCTCCCGGGTGCCATGCAGTCTCAAGCCCAAGCACACTAGTCACTCTGGCAGGGGTCACTAAACATCCAAATACCATCTGAATGCCAAATCCCTTGAGTGCCTGAGAACCAGACCACGCTCCCTCCAACCCCTGTTGAGTAGCCTGAGAACTGAGCTACTGAATCATGTTCTTTCTTTTTTTTTTTCTTTTTGCCATCTTTCTGGGCCCAGAACTGTAGTATTTTGGCACAGCTTCCAAAGAAGCTCCCAGTGCCCAAATGCAACCTGCTCTGTAGCCTCCTGCTTTGAACACTGCAATGAGTCATGAGACCAAGGACCACTGAGAACTGACTCATGTCTCTCCCTTTGTGAGTGCTACAACCTTCTGCAGTTTTTGCAGTAGAGGATATCTTTTTCAGGCTTGATTTTGAATGAGATTTCCATGCTGTCTGTGATACAGCATCTACTTGGCCAGTGCAGATGACAGAGAAGAGCTTGGCCCCCATCAAAGACTTCAAAAAGATTCAGTCATCTAAAATCTCAGGAAAGCTTGATAGGGAATGATTCTTAGACTGGGCTGCTTCCAGATGTGTATGGAAATAATTCTTTATCTGCCAAGGAAGTATAAAGCTGAACCTTAATGAAAAGTTAATGGCCATCGACTGCCAGGACTCTGAAGGACTGTCAGGGTTCTGAAGGAATTATTAACCTCCCTGGGGCTCTCCCCAACCTGCCATGACCCAGAATCCCTTTTCAGCCCCCTGGGAACATCAGACCTTGCCAGAGTGATTGCCATTGGACAACGGTCTCCAGATCCCCACAGCCTGGCCATGGGCCCTACAGAGTCTGATCCATCTATGGTCCTTGGCCCATCCCTGTCCCCACATCGGTGTTACAGGCTGGGGCTGGCCCCCCAGCCTGTCCTGCTCCCTGGCTGGCATGGTGGGACTGGTCTTGGCTGCCAGGCCCTGCCCTGCTACTCCAGGGACATGTCATGGATGCCAGCCCCCAGGAGCCACCAGTCCACTCAGCACGTGACCATCATGTCCTTGAATTTAGCTGTCTCTTAAGTACTTTTTTAAGCACTGAAGGCAAACTTCCAGCCCTCAGAGTAGTTTGCTTGAAGAAACTTGTGAGGATTTTTTAAAAGAGCATAGTCTTTTAAGCCCAGGAAAATCTTGTTATGGCACATCACTCATTGTAAGTAGTCAGTACACGTTAGCCATGGCAGTGCAGTATGCTGATGGGATGGATCCACAGGAAGGTATTGGCAGTCTACTAGATTTGTGAGACAGTTCCCAAATATCATATTTACATTCATTTCTTCTGTAACCTATTATTCATGAGCAAAATGACCTATCTCCACAGCTAGAAGCAGTGACCCACCTTCCTTCCTCCAATAGGCTCCCCTGGTAAATGCAAAAGGGGTGATGAAGCAAAGCTCTGAGATGCTGTAATGTTCTCATATACTCATGCAAGTACTGTGAGCAAAAATTGAAACTGATATCACTTCAGGGAAACACTGGCTGACAAGAACAGGCTTTGCTGAGAAGCACACGCACCACCTATTTTGCCAATTGTGTTAGGTGCAGTAATTTCTGGCAGAAGGAGCAGGGCAGACAGCTGGGGGTGGTAATTTCTTACATTGTCTCATATTAAATAACTAGAAGTCATTGGTCTGGTCTACATTTATTTGCCATTCTCACATACTTTCTAGACACAGTGTGAGGTGTTTCATGTCCTGCAGCTGAGAAATAACTAAGCTTTAAAGTTCAGATGCAGATTTGAGTTTCCAGCATGATTAGAAAACGTTTCGAGGCAGTTTCCATTTCAGGCCACATATTTACCTTTAGTTTAAGGGCACTGTGTTTTCTAAACGATTTTGCCAATTCCATGTTTTTTTGAGACCGCCCATTGCTGCTTAAAGATGTTTCCTCTAGTACATGCTACATATATAACATACACTTAAGCAAGTATATTTTACCGATACAGTACATTAATATAGTAATATGGGCCATATGGTTCAAATTCTCTTGGAATAAATTAGGAGCCATTATACATGTTGTTATTCTAAGTGGAATTTTATGAATGATTGCTTTATTCTCTGTAGCGTGTCATATGTCTTCAGTACAATTTTTTTAAACATATGTGCAAACTGCATTCATTCAAACGAGCCAGGTTTACTGCATATGAAGCTTCAGTTTTTCACATGCTACATTATTAGAACTTGTTATAATATTGCACTTATTTATATGTGAAACAAGTATCTACATACAGTGAGATATATTTTCTGTGTGTTTTTTAATGTTGTTAGAATTATTCTGCTAATATCCCATGCATCATGCTGAGTTGCGTATTTAATTAGCACTAATGTGTTAATCAGAAGCACGAGATCACATTTACAAAGGGAATATTTTTCTGGAGCTTTTAATTCTCTTTTTCTGTCAGTCACAGTAAGAACTGGGAGTCTTGCATAACAATGCCAATTCTTTCTTCTCATACAAGTAAAATTTCACAGACAAATGGAAGTGATCTTGCCTGTAGTTGAAAAATAATGCATCAGTCTATCACACACAAAAATGTATGCCTAGTTGTCAAATAGTCTTCGACCTTAGAATCTTAGGTACAGGAGAATGGCAATCAGAAGACCAGGACAGAAGTTTCAAAAGGAAGAAATAGTCTCATTTCAGCATTTTCCTCCTACGGGTGATCAGAAAAGTAATTTTCCATATCTTGTGTGATACCTAAAAGATTAATCAATGTTCCCTAAAATACCAAGAAACTTAGGATTGATAATTTGAGGATGAATTTTATCAACCCATTTGAAAATTGGCCCTCTTTTTATGACTTTAAAGAACACAGCTTTTTAAACATGTTTTGAAACCCATTCCTTGTAAAAGGTACTTTATTTTATGGTTGACTATGGTTGACTGACTGGAAGTGAGAGCATCCACGAGAGATATGAGAGAAGTAGGAAGAATCTTTGCTTTCACAGACGTATTATTCCTATTTCAGCCATGTCCAAGGCCTTTCCTTTTCGGATGTGTTTTTAAATTCTGAGGGGACTTCCATTTTGACCAGAAACCATATCCATTTTTCATGCTGATACTTCTAGTCTCAAGAGAAATACTTAGTTTCAGCTAGTCAACATTTTCTGATTATGGGGATTTAACTGTGAATTTCAAGGCAGTTCTGCTTACAGTATCAGTTTACAGAAGAGCCATTATACAAGTCAGCTCCCTTGCAGTCAGGGAGCAGAAGACTCTTAATGCAACATTACTCTCCTAGCCACTGCTCCTAACTCACCATTCTAATTTGTTTTCTGTAGTCCAGCAAAAATAACTTCTGTGTGCCCAGACATCTATTTTCCCCCAAAGTTACCATTAAACGGTGGGAGTGTGTGTGGAAAAGGCATCATGGAGAACAAAGAGGTTCTTCTCAAATATGTTATGTGACTTTATGGGCTCCTACCTGGTGCATTGGGTCTCCTCTGAAAGTTCATACCTGTTGTCTCCCAGTGATGCACAGAAGTTGCCTGTGTTTTGTTACATTCACATGGTGACAGTACTTCTAGGTAGTAGGTTGAGTCATTAATATCTCAGAAGTGGCATCACAAAGCATTAGATGTCAACAGTCCTGTCAACTGCTTTCTGCTGGTACCCTGCTCAGCACTGCCTGAAAGAATTGTCCGAACTGTGTCTGCATTTCACTTTATTTACTGTAATTCAGCAATAAATTGCAGTCTGTTATTAAGTTTCATGTCCAACCTAAGCTGTAAATGATGTTGCAAAGCAATGCAGAAGCAGCCTTTCATTGGAGGAATCAAAAGGCTTTTTGCACAGGTGAGAAACAAATCCAATGTTTTCATTCACTAAATGAAAAGGACAATAACCCTTCCTCAGAGAGAACATACTTGTAGTATCTTACTCTGGAGTTCTTTCCAATCACCTCCTTCATCTCCTACACCTTTCATAGGACAGGCTCTAGGCCAAATTTTAACCTAGCTTATTGGGAAAACTGACATTTAAGTCCATAAAATGCACAGGAACTCTGCAGATTTCCTCATGGACACTGGAATCTCACACTTCAGGTCTATCAAGCCTTCTGGTATTTTCCCCAGTTGTGTTTCTGAAATTGCATTTGGTGTAATTATTCTCATGTGTGTTCTCATCATTACCTGCCTTGTTCTGCCTGGTGGGAGGTAGTGTCTTGCAGATGTTCACAGTGGCTCCCCATGGAGCTGAAAAGAGCAATGATCTACTTGCCATCCAAATTTTTTATAACTTCATAACTAACTTCTGAAATTAAGTAATTAAAAACAGCAGCATCAGTCCTTTTTATGAGGCCATGTTTGCATGTGTTCTCCCTGAAATGGTCTGTGATTGTCATGGCCTCTACTTGGTCACTCACTCAAGGTCACTTAATTTCTCAATTATAAATATTGCCTCTGTATGAAATATTTAAAGTATTTGCAAACTTGTCGCTTTCCTAAGCTGTGTTTACACTTTGTAAGAAAACCGTGATCCTTGAAAGCATGAAGTAAAAAAAATCAAAAACATTCTCATAGTTCTGCCTTCAGTTCTGCACCTGCTTAACTTTTAGCAGTTGAATAAATCTAGTGATTTCATTCAAGTCCATAAAACAGTATTACCAGATAAAGCTTTCAAGGGTGGACTGAGATGCTGAGATTAAAACCTAAACTAAAGTATTCAGAAAAACCAGCAGACAGCTGGGGAGGGCACCTCAGAGCATGCAAATCAAACGGTATCTATAATTGCTCTTCCACTGATAACTTTAAAGGGAGGGCCTAAGCTAGTTGCTAAAAAAACAGATCCACTCTTGTCAACTTACAGCTGAGAATTTAGATGTGTTGTATTACAAGAGTCTGTATCTTTTTTTGTCAGTAAAGTTGCTTCTTGGCTCTGAAGAGTAGTAATCCACGTCTCCTCCAGTTCCTGCCTCCAAACTCTCCCCTTCAAATTTCCTCTACAAGTCCATGGAAGCACTGGAAACTTCACTCTAGAAAACAGGTGAAGGAAGTGATTGACTTTTTCACAATTTGATTAAATGTTGTTTCTTACTAACTGTAAACATTTCTAAATTGAAAATAAACCATCAGATTTAATGGGAGTTGGAAGAGGCACAGAAGGACCAGAAGTCATCAAGGTTTTATGGCTGCTGTTGGAAAATAATCACACTCACCCATCTGGGGTTTTAATAGCCCAGTCAATTCATTTTTCCTTTTCATGCTAGCTTTTTTTTCATGTTTAGAAAATTTCTGTATAAAAGGCAATGAATGCCTATGAATGGGAATGCCCACAAATGGAAACTCACCATGAAACAAAATCTTACAAACAATGATTGTGCCTGTGTCATTCTAAACCAGATTTCAAACCAGTGTCCCCTGAGGCAGGCCAGTATGAAGCAAACTAGATCTTGTTTTACTCCTTGCCTTACTGTCCTACACTTAGCACCCAAGCCCTTGGGGATAGGAATCAGTCTTCACTGTATACTTGCACAATTCAAAGTTCAATAAAGCCCTGGGCCACCTGCTGAGCGAACAGTTCCTGCCACCTGGAATCACCTAAGTTATTTAATCTCCTTTGTTCTGCTTAGGTGTCTTCCTTGAGTGGGAACCTACGTGCCTTTTTTTGGCTGTGGATCTCAATAAAACTTGACACATACTACTTTTTACTATATTATTGTCACATTAAGGATTTCAAATACATTTACAACCTAACTGAAGGCTTTCAGCATTTCAGAAATTATTTAGAAATTATTTTTTTTAATATTGCTTGTGTTATGATGTTGTATAAAATGTGCCATGTAGTATGAAGGCAGCTATGAGTAAGGACGTAGCTGCGGCTTTGTAGATATAATAGTCTATAAAAATCAAGACTGCCAAAAGGGTAAGAGTGGAAAAAGGCAGAGAAATGAGATATATTCTGCAAAAAGTTAGTTTAATAATATTAGACCAATTTTAAAGTCATTTCATCTATCTACAACTTAAAGCTACATCCAGGCTTTACTCTAAGAGCAGGTACAGGTTAGATCCACCTTTTACTATGGTGAATAGCAAAATTTTCACTCATTTTAGGGGTCCATTAGGTCATTAGGGCAAAGGTTGATTAAAGGATGAGCACCTTTATTCTTTTTTGTTCAGACCCGCAGACAAGTGTGGCAGTCCAATGATCCTCATCCTGCTCTAAAGCTTTGAGGCAATAATATCAAATGGATACTTAGGTTCACACAGAACTCACCCAATTTTATGGTTTTATTTCATTAAATATAAATTCTGACTTAGAGTATTTGTGATTTCAAATTAAGAATCTTGTTGACTAATTCCTGCAAAGGAATTTTATTTTCTTAAGCATGATTAAGATTTTTAAGATCTTTAAGGCAGTAAAGGTGATGTCTGAAAAGACATTGTGAATAAAAGGAATTAGACTCCAAAGCCACCGAACTCTGCATGACCTAACTTGCATCCCTTTCTTTTTCACTGGAATACCTAAACTCAGAAGTTTCTTCAAGACCCAACAGCTACAACATTGTTTTAACCGATGTCTAATGAGAGCACCAGTTTGTCAGCCAGAAAGCCGTCTAACATCCACAGCAATAGAGGAAGGAGACCCTAAATGGAGATAGACATGATCAACCCCATCTTGCTACTCCTGGTTCTCAATAATGGAAGGTAAGAAGGTCTGCAGTGTCAATGATAAAGGTAGAGGAGATGGGGCTATTGAGGGCAATTTATTGAGAGAAATGTCCTTCTCTCAGCTCTCCCATCCCCATATATTGCTCTGAGCTCCTTCACTTTCTTGTGAACTACTTTGGAGCTTCTGCTCCTAAACAGGGCTGGACATTCAAGAGGGTTTATATGTCTTCCCTTGTTTTAAGGAGTGCTCCCTACGTTTTAGCATAACTGAGTTTAACTCCTGAATCTCCAAAGCAACCTTGCCATCTTTCTTCCCTTTAATGTTCAATTTAAAAACATAGCTATTTCATCAATCTTTTGCCTTATATCAGCAGTGAATTATCATACTCTCCCTGAATTTGCACATTCTGTAGCTGTGAATTAAAAATTGTGCTTTCTGTTTGCCATGGGGAAGATGAATTTAAAACAATACTCATTCCAGCGTGCCAGTCCAAGGTACAGTTAGGGTGTGCAGGGGGTGCAAGGGAAGGGAAAAGTTTGTTGTCCTCTGTCTAGTGCATAGTCCACAGGTCAACCTTTCCCATGCTATTTATTTCTACAGAGCAGTCAAAATGTTGTCTCCTATAGACAGGTATCAACTCCTTCTAGCTGTCTCTGTAAGGTGGGGGCAAAGACGATTGCTGTCTTCCCAAGGCAATGAAAGTGCTGTGGTGGTGCAATAGGAGGGAAGAGAGGGCTGAACATGTGCAAAGGATCTCAAACTTTTAAAGCTGAGTTCAGAAACACTGTTAATGAACTTTGATGTCAATGTAATTCATGGGGTTAGTTTTCATGTGACCAAAAGATCTAGAAAGGTTGGAGTAATGTTTTGAATTCCAATGTCAGTTGTAATTTATCTTATTTAAAATAGGAAAGCCTCCTTGCCGGGTGATCTGAAGAAAATTCTTCACTGGAAATCAGACATGATAATAAATCACTTCTTGGTTTTCTCGCATGAATAATTTGTGTCTTGTTATGCAAAGCCTGGCAGCTAATTTGAAGTTGAGACCAGAAATACACAAATAATCAATGTTTCTCATTCCCAGACTTGCTTTGCAGAGGCTTTTCTTAGTTTGTAAGAAATCACACAGTATACTGAAAAGTGAAGGAACTAATATCTGACATGTTAAGCAATTAAAAATACTGCAACACAATAATGAACATAGCAAACATTGTGATCAGGGCAATGTCACCTTGATCTTCAGTCTCTCCCTCTATGTGTTTTAAGCAAAAAAAAAGGAATCATAGCATATCTTGCCTCTAAACTGGAAAGGAAGTGACTGCAGAATAGACAAGGTCAGGGCACTTTAAGCACTGAGTTATGGAAGAGAGAAAATTAACATTTATTTGGTGGACAGGTAGTTTTTCAGTCTGAGTGGTTCCCTGGTCATTTCCATTGCACAGCACTCAAATACATGTGCCAAAACAAGATCAGGAGTGGAAGGAGGCCACAAATAAGCAGCTGGAATGAGAGCAGAGCAGCACTGCTTCTAACGGCTGCTCTGGCTCATGTCAGCTGAAAACATACATCAAACTGCATCTGAACTGTTGCCTGCTCTCACTTTGGACAAGTTGTGAGAAAGAGTATGACCTTTAGTTGTAAACACAGAAATCTGCCAAGTGATTTTTGCTCCTGGAATATCAGAATGTATGGACCAGAGTCAGGTAGCCTGTTCTACCTAAAGCTTTCCACCAGATGTTTCCCATCGGTTGCCTTGATTGTGCCCCTCTCAGCACCTTGCTAAGCCCTTCAGAAGGGCTAAAGTATCAGAGGTGTTACGTTCCCTCTTCTGACAGGCTCAAGAATGCTAATGAAATAAGGATTACCTGGGTATATCTCATTTCTACTGTTAGCCCCATAGCCTGCTAAGTTTTCAATAATTTCAGAGATCCTTCTTGAGCAGCTTGCAGAGAGAAAAGTGGTTTTCAGGTAGGCAAGGGCAGTTTTAAGTGTAAAATTAAGACTTTTTAACTCTATTTAATATCCATCAGGGAATCAAGGTGCAACATGAGGGATGGTGATGGTGTGTTGAATGGCTTAGGGTTCCAGTTTCTCTGTTTTGTACAAGGTGGAGCCTTTTCAGACTATATTACTTTATGCTTAAAGTTGTAGAGGATGACACACAATTTATTAACTATGTGCAGAAGGAAATAGCTATTTCTGGTTTTGTTTTGTGGTTTGTTTTTTATTGGTTTTTTGTTTATTTTACCATTGAACATTGAAGAGTTTAAAAAAAACCCCTCTGAAAGGTATTTGGCCGAAATACCATTAATAAGTGGAAAGAAAAAAAGTTCTCATCCTTTTTACTGCTTTTTGAATTTTTAGAAACCCGGGGTCAGATTCAGCAATTTCTCTTTCCCAGTGCTGCTGATTTCAGCTCGTCATTAACAAAAGTTATATATTGCTGCTACTATGGAGCAATCTAATTCTGTCCATGCAAATATGAGCTCAGTTCATTAAAAGATTTTATCTAAGATATTTCCTTACATAGGTGTACAAGGCCTGTTCATTTTGATAACAAAACTAATTATGCCTGATAACATTGCATACCCAATGACTTATATAATAGGAAAGTAGATAACCAGGTAGTCCAAACACTAGTGTTTTATCTAGGTGATCTTGGTTCTAATTTAGATTATGTAATGATTTCTCTATTTGTGCTTTAGCAAATTCCCTACTCTCGTTGGTCTAAATTCATCCTACCTGAGTTAGTTGGGCACTAAAGTAAGAAGTTACAAAAGCTCCCAATCTAGCCCATGCTGACTGAGAAGAGAGGCTAGGATCCAAAGTACAGAATTACAAAGTTAAATATTTATTCATGCATGTGAGCTGTCTTGCACAAGTTCAGGCACCTCAAATATGCTTTTACACAAGGTCCTTGCATCCTTCAAACATTGAGGTACAACACAATTTGACTAGTTACTAATCATAGCAAAACTTTGCAAAGCAACTATAGATCTGTGGCGTTTCTGCTTATCTGTTAATCCAGATGTCCTCGGAGTGAGTTGTGCTGTAGTTACTTATGTACGATGCCAACCTAAGCTGGAAGGGTTTTATCATGGCTTTGCATGGTGGAGTTCTGCTGCAGGAGGGGGGATACAGGGGTGGCTTCTGTAAGAAGCAGACAGAAGCTCTCTGCAGGCCCAGCAGAGCAAACACCAGCCAGCTCAAGGCTGGAGTCATTGCTGACCAAGGCTGAGCACATCAGTGATGGTCTCAGTGCCTCTGGGAATCACATTTAGGAGGAAAAAAAACACTAGCAGCTGCTTTTTGCCCCCAGAGAAGGGAGTGAGAAAATGTAAGAAACTGTGCAGACATCAAGGCCAGTGAAGAAGGAAGGGGGAGTTGCCACAAAAATTCTCCTGCAGCCTATGGTAGAGCAGGTGTCCCCCTGAAGCCTGTGGAAGATTATGGGGAGCAGACATCCTACCTGCAGCCCATGGGAAAGACCATGGTGGAGCAGGTGGAGACATATGGAAGACGTGACCTGGGGTTGGAGCAAGCCCTGACAGAACCTGCAGCTTGTGGAGATCTCTCTGAGAATACTGGAGTAGGTTTGCTGGGGGAAATTTGGACTCTGTGGGGTACTGTCTCCTGTGGGTGGGACCCCAAGCTGGAACAGGGGAAGGGTGTGAAAACTCATGAGGAGCTGACCAAAGCCCCCATCCCTGTCTCCCTCTGTGACACCTGGGGGGAAGAAGGGAGAGAAATCATGACTAAAGTGAAATCCTCTAAGAAGGGAGGGAGTGGGGGAGGTGCTTTAAGATCTGGTCACACTTCTAATTACCCAACTCTGGTGTCACTGGCTGTGCAGGGCAGTGTCATAAATTAGTTTTCTTTCCTTTCTTCTGTGTTGAGTCTGTTTTGCCTGGGCTGCTCGTTGCAGAATGATCTCTCCCTGTCCTTATCTCGGCTCCTGAGCCTCTCAATATATATTTTCTCCCCTGTCCAGCTGAAAAGGGGAGTGATAGAGTGGCTTTGGTGGGCATCTGGCCTCCAGACTGGGTCAAACCACCACAGGTTTCAGAGTTACATGAGAGGGGCTCAGATGCTCGTACTACCTTGGTTGCCCAGGTGTGTGTCCTTTATCCTTCATGGACAACTCTAAGTTTCCAAGAAACAAAGTATTTCCAGTTCTGGGCTCTCCTTTAGTTTGCTTTTCTTAGGCATGAACAATATCAAAATCTCCAGTAAAATTCCACTACTTCATTACATTACAGTGTATAATGTGAACTAATATGTATTATTGAAGCTAGTACACTTTCAAACTATAAGGAGCGATTGATAAAATAGGAAATGGGAATTTTCACTCACCAGCATACCTTGCACAGTCAGTGGAGGGAGGCAGACTCTTCCAGTAGGTCCTCACATCTCAGACTCTGAAGTGACCTGTGAAGGTGCCATTTCCTTTCTGTTGACAGCAGAGGGTGAGTGTATGTGTAATTCTTCAAATTAACTGGATACCCTTGAATATGATTCTATTGCAGAGTACCTGAGCTGGTTATAATGAGATAATGGACCATAAAGGTGGCTTTGCATGAGCAGCTGGGGGAGTACTGTTGTGAATCTCAGTCCTCTGAAGTCCTGCTCCACCCTCCATTGGATGTTTTAGGAAGTGCCATGTTCTATACATGCAATATGTGTGTCTTCTTCCATACACTTCTATATCTACAAATATATTTTCTCTCACAAAAAATAAGGTGTGACCAGGAGTATTTATTATAATTTAGCAAGTCATAAACCTTGCTCTTTTCTCATATTTATCACTATTAAATTCCAGTAGTGCAGATTGCTATGGAACTATGTTTATGAAAGTAAGATAAAAATAAATCAGGAAATGGGATTTATCTGACACAAATATTAAACATTCACAGTGGAAACAGAAGTATTCATGTAAATTAATCATTTTAAGGTACTACTTCTAATCCAAGGAAATGGAAATAGTCATGTCTGTAGTGAGTCATGTGAACTGGTTTAGATTGCTTCCTTTGCACTTGCTGTATTCTGCTCAGAAAGTTAATAATCTCTGGTGAATTAAGAGTGACTAGCTCAGATGTAGCCATTTCCAGTATAGATGTTTACATTTAGTGAGACTCATGCCTTCCATAATGCAGTGAAATGCTGAGATCTTTGGTTCTTTCTTATTCATCTCGGATACACATACTCCACACTATACACCATACAGTGGGCTTGTCAGGTCTAATTTATCAGCCTCATGTCTCCTACATCACTATCCTTACTCAACGTCGTCTGCCTGCTGGTGGGAAAAGGTGATTGTGTCTTTTCTGCTTGATTTCTCTCATGAGATTATCTTTCTTTACAATTCAAAGAACAGTTATGTTTGAAATCTGAGCCGTATGGAGCATTTCTACCTTCGAAGTAATTACCTAACCATTTTTGAAACAAGTATGACTTCACTGTGTCTCACCTGTTACTCAGCTTTTGGCACTTTCTCATGCCTGATGCTTCGAAGGAAGTTTGCAAAGTCCTGTAATGTATTTAAACATCTGGGAAATGTAGCAGCTGGTGAACACTTTCCTTCCTGAACTACACAGATAAATGGCTTGGAATCAGACTCAAAGATGAGAGTGATCAGTCTGCAGAGCTTGATTCTAGATGCATCAATGTTGTGCATCATGCTGGACTAGCTGGAACATTTACATAATATTACACAGTGCTTGGCAGAGATATCCAATTGGACCCTGCAAACAGGACAGCATTAATTCATCACAGCACATAAGTTAATTACCCTGGTCTGTTTGCAATACTAATTAACCAGGGCACAGAGACACACTCGCTTGGTTATTTCTCTTTTGTTTCCAGAGCTAGCTTGGCTGGCATAGCTCATAAATTTATTCACCTTCAGCCTTTGCCTAAAAGATGATGTGCCCTGGAGTGTCCTGGCTTATAGTGAGTGTTGCTTCCCAAGTAGCCTCTTTAATTTCACTTTGTATAAATGCCTTAAAACTACCTGAATATAGCTGTTCTTGCTTATAATAAAAACCATTGTTCTTGATGTTACCTAAAAACCATATTGGGCAGTGGGGAGAATCGCCTGTTTTCCTTAGAGAACCTCATCTAAGAATAGATAGCAGCACATGGCAGCTACTCCTTTTAGCGATTATCATTAGTGATTTTGAAGCAACAAAGCCTTTATAGCAAAACTTGACGACTCAATTTAGTATTTCCTTTAACCAGACGCAAAAATAAATGTCTTAGCAATGTGATAAGTTAATTATTTTATTTATATTACTAAACATAGAATAAATATGTAGGGATTAAGACACTGTTGTGCAAGGAACTATCTGATTGTAATAAAGACTTTTTTTGTCTTAAGGGAGTCTGTACTTGAATAGACAAGAAAGATAAAAGAGAAGCAGAGACTGAGAGTGAAATAACTCACCTAAGTTCATTCATCAGATCAAGGGCAGAGCTGTATTTTACTTTACTTCTCCCTCCAAATGTTCCCTGTCTTTCCTCATGTATTTTTTTTGCAAGACATTAAATTCATTCATTGATTTTTAAACTCCATGGGAATTCTGGGCTAGGAAGTAGTGTGCTAAACTTAGGGAGTAAAACCTCAACAGCTGCAGGAAGAAGTAAATTCAAACTTGCTTGTCAAAGGCAAGCCTGCTGCTGGGCACTCTGAGCTCTCGGGGCTGTGTGTGGATTGTCTCCGCATCACCCTGACTGCTGATTAAGCAAAACACATGCGTTCGAGTCCATTCAGCCATTGAGACACATAGAAAGCTTGTCATGTGAAAAGCTGTAGAAAAGCAAAGAAGAGGAATGGAGCCAAAAAACATATTTATTTCATATTTTAGCAGCAATTCAACTTACTCTCTTCCAGAGCATGGAAACAGAATACTGGTTTCTCAATGGCTGGCTCAGCAAGTACATTGGAAATGTTCCTGGACCTCCTTCCCCTTGGCTTCAGCTGACCATGGCAGCAAGACTGGGCCCATTCTGTCTACAGTATTTCAGGAACAGAGAAAAGCAGCTTATTCCCTCGTGGTCAGAGTTTTATTTTCTTTGAGAGTGATGAATTCAGTGATAAATATGTGTTTATAAAGATGAAGATGTGACTCATGGCAAGGAAAATCCTACACATCTGACCTTGTCATATGGTCTTTCCTATTGCCTAGTTTCACAGAGCTGAAGACCAAGGGGAATTATTTAAGCAGGAGCAAGGCAAATGGTGTTACAGAATTAAATACAAACCGAAATTGATTCTTAAATATCAGGATAATCCCCAACTGCACAAATGCCCTAATCATGCAGTGGAATAGGTGCCATTGCTTTGGGAAAAGGCTGTTTTGTTGCCTGAACAGTGCCTGTCACAAGCCATCAAATATCATCTACTTACCTCCACATAGAGGTCGGTTACATAGTCTCAGATCACTACTCTGTGCCCCTCGGGAAAAAGCGAGAGAAATCACAGTGCTACCAATGCTCACAGCTCAAAATAGCTTCAAGGAAAGTTATTCCAGTAATGGTAACCAGCAAACATTTTCCCATGGTCTGGATTAATGTAACCCCTTCTCCTACCTTCACATTCCTGTTAATCTTACCAGAGAGAGTAAGGGAGGAATTTTTTTCCAGGTCTCGGATTATGTCCCACCTGCACATACAAGAATGGCACAACTAAGAAAGATGGCCCTTGGGTTTTCTGAGGGAAAGAATCCATTCCAGTTGTGGTTCTGCACCTGGCTTTTCCAAAGCCTAATGCTTTAAAAGATTGGGAAGGAAACATGAGGGGAAAACCAGAAGAAAAAGACTATCTGGCCAGTCATGCTTTGGAAGGATTTTTTTTTTTGTTAAATATAAATAGAACGGTGTCCAGTTAATATATTGACACCTTTTCAAATCTACCCCTTGATCAATCTCCTTAGGTCGCTACAAGACTGTTCAGATGAACTGACATAGCACTTCTAATAAATTTATGCATCTTAAAGAAAGGAGAACACGGAAATACTGGGAAGGGTGTATGCATGCATTTATAAATACATTACAGGTTTACATATATTTATGTGTCAGAGATTTATGTATCAGAATCTAAATAAGTTTCATCTCCTATTTTCATTCTCATATTAAAATGCAGTCTATTTCTAATCTAAGTTTACTCCTAAAGTAGATTTTGGGGCTCTACCTATAACAGACAAAAGGAAAGAAATATTGAGATGCTTCCTTATTTTGCAAGCCTTTAAAGCAAATCAGCCTAGCTTGTTAGTGGTCCTTGAATGGTCTTAATTAGACAAGATTTAACGCTGGCAGAAAAAAATCTGGCTCCTGACAAAGCATAATGTCTTAGCTTCTATGCACTTGACTTCCCATTAACTGGGCATTCCCTAACCTGGATGTCGTCCACTAGCCCATTAATTGGCTTTCTCTCCTGCCTGACACACTTAACACATTTCACACTAATAAGGGTTCAAAAGTTCATTAGCAATGCAACCCCTTAGATATTAATAGCAGCAGAGCCTTGTAGTACAAGTTTATTCATGGATTTCACGTGAATATATCGTTAATGCACAGAAACTGCATTCAAGTGCAAGTCTAACTGCCTGAAGCTACATTTTCCTACTAAAAACTTAAAGTTCTAGCTTTCACTCAGTTCTGATTGCCTAGAGCCCATGTTCACACTTCTTTACCCTGAGGGTAACTGGCTGCAAGTCTGACACATGAGCTTTGATTTTCACTACAGTCTTGGCAGTGAGCTGCAAGTGTTAGCAGTGTGCTGAGGGCTTTGCATGGTTTTCTGTCCTCTCTGTGATCAAACCCAAAACTGAGCAGAATATTCACAGATCTAGGTGTGCACTAATTCATTCCTGGGCTGGAAAGGACCACCGGACCCATACAAACTGTAGCTGGATTAAGGCAATCTATTTTCTGACAGATACCTAGTTTATTTCAATGGACTTCAGGAGTTGGTGTGTCCTTAACAAATATAGAGACATTACTGGATAATGTGTTCCAATGCTTTAATTAACTAATAATATGTTATGCCTTAATTTGTGCAACGTCAGTTTTCAGGTACCAAATCTTGCTTTTCCTCTTCCAGCAAGGCTGAAAGAAAACCACCCAAATGACTCCTTCCATCATCCAGTTCTTCATATGGATGTGTATATTCATATTCAGCACAGAGTAGAACTTATCAAGCTTCATGTTGTAATGCTGCTGTCTGATCTGTTAATTGTTTTCAGGGATCCCTTTAAGTACCATTATTTCTGCTCTCTTCTTGACATGGGCAATATATGTGGGCAAAACACTCCACTGCTGTGTGAAAAGAAACCACAGCTGAAGGGATTCCCTGCTAATATATGTGGGATGGTTTTAATCCTTCAGAACATAGAACTGCACTGACAGCTCACAGCAAGGTGAGTTCCAAACTCTTTCTTTAATTTATTTCTTCCCAGCAGTATCCAGTTCTGCAAGTGCAATGTGCTTTCTCTGTTCCTGTACTTAACCCTGCTGTCTGCATCACTTCTGCCTCACCAAACTGCTGTCATCCTCAAGTTTAACCAGCTGTTACTTTATGGATCATTTATGTTCACAACACCCTTCTAGAACAGAAATATTCCTTTCCCATCTTTGGAGACTCTTTGAGGGAATAGTAAAAATTATTATGGGTCATAAGCAAAGAAGAAACTTGAGACCTCTGGTGAGTAACTCTGTGTTTTTGCTTTGGATTAGGCGTTGCATTAGGTCTCCTGAACTGGTCTGTCTAGGCAAGATGGGCAGGATCAAAGAGGAGTCGTATGTACCCTGGAATCCACGTGGCTTAATCCTGTCAGGGCTGATGTGCTTCTAGGTATCTGACATTCAGGTTTATAGAAAATGTTCTAGCAGAAAGGTAAACACTTGGAGAGATTAAGGCAGCTGAGTGGAGCGTCAAGATCTGAAGCCAGCCTGGAACAAGTTTATTAAAACATAAGATTTTTGTGGATCTACCATGTGTATCTTGATTTTATGGTGGAGCTGGGAAGAAATCACATAATGGCAAAACTCCACAAGAGGCAGAGTGGCTCAGGTGACTCACAGTGTACACCTGCATTAATTAATAAGAGAACTAAGGATGTCAGCACTGGACCCCTGCTCATTTCCATTGCTAAGCTGCTAGCTCACTCCCTGGTTTTGGGGTGGTTCTTTTTTTAACTTTTCCAGCTAGTTCTACCAAGGTCATGACCAAAAACTGCTCACAAGTAGTTCACTAGAGAGTAGTCTTAAAACTAGGACAACTTTAAATTGTCTCTTTCTGCCATGTACAGGTCTTACATGTTATCGCAGCAAATTTTGCTCAGGTAAGTCAGCACATGTGACAAATGCTATCCGGTGCTGTGCTCTGTGTGCCCACTCTAATGGGCTGCTACAGAGATCTCATTATTTCAGGAAGTTTAAGATGTGAAAAGATGAAAAATATACTTCTGTCTTTGGACTGCTACATAGGGCACAGAAGAGCCAGAGAGAACTGGTAAGTTATATGAATGTAGCTGGGACATGTCACTTAGCCTCAGTGACAGAGAAAAGGTTCTTGCTCCTACTTTGTTTATCATTATACTTGTAGCTATCTGTTTCCACCCAAAACTACTGAGGCCCACTGAGAAAACCTGTTCTTATCATCTTGGGCTGTTCCCTTGACTGTTTATGTGCTGACACCTCTCAGCAATTTAATTCTCCTGTAGGGAATCTCAGCTACATTTTATAAGCTTTTGGTAAGTGGGGACAACAGTTATGCATAAAATGTACTGTGTTTTCAAGCGCTGCTTACAGCTCTCCAGGGTCTCTCTTGACTCCATTTGGGCCACTTCAGTGTTCTCTCTCATGTGCTCACCCATTCTCCAAGACAAATCCATGAAAGCAGGATAACCCTAAGAAGTGATGACCTAGACCAGTCTGTGCCATTGTTCCTCAGGGACAGAAATCTCTTCCTGCTCCTTTTCTTTTTTGTTTAGCAGAAGAAGCAAAGCTAAAAAAAAACCCACAAGTGATAGTGTACCAATCATTTTTGCCTTTGAAATAAATAAGTGCCTATGTCCCTCCAGTGCCACCATGCATCAGGGGCTTCTGATGATCTAGCTGCCCTAGTAGACTCCATGCCTGCATCATGACCTTCCTGCCTGCCTGATCCTGGAGGTTGCGGGGATACAGCTCGTGGCTTGCCAAGGAAAAGGCATGAGTGGATTGAGCAAGAACACTGACAATCTGCCTGTAGCTAAACAGCAAAGTACTGGGTAATCAATAATTTATCTATATCTGTCTGTTTGCACTGCATTCTCACTCTTCACAGCAGAATGAGGACTTAGAGAAAACAGTAACAAAATGGAATTGTTTAAGCCAGTGTTTTCTTGAAAGGGATAAAACATGACTCTTTCTTGCCAAGTTTTAGAGAAGATTTCTACTTGAAAAGTAACTGGTCTGGAACTTCAGAAAGTTGAAAACAAAGGGCTAGATTTGTTCAGCTGCTGGCCTCCCCCAAGGTCAATGAAAGCAGGTGAATTTCAGGGCCACTGAGTCACATCCTCAGCCTGTGTCCAGCTTCCCACTGTGAAGGCTGTACCGTACTTTATGGAGGCACAGGAAGAGATGTGTCCTCTGTCATCACCCCCGTCAAATGATGGATATGCCAGTAACTTAATGGGACACATCAACAAACCTCTGATGGGCAACCCTAGCATTAGCTAGTGTCATGTGATCAGTACATGACATGTACTGGGGAACTGGGACCTTCTAAGAAGAAGGTGTCAGGGAGTAGGGTATAAGGCAGTGAAAGAGCTCCTGCTTCCCTCCCCTGCCTGAGGAGCTTACAGGGACAAGGCACCAGGGATCCCACCACAGTTCAACTTAGTTGCTCTGAGGCTTGGTCACCCTGTCCCCATTTTGACTGTGGATCATTCTGTGTGCAGGAATTGAGTTAAAGGGTTTCCTGTTTTCATGGCTTCTATCCCCCAATTTCAGAGGCCAACAGGCCACTGAAAAGTCAGACCTCAATTTTACCTCACCTGCAGCTGAAATCTTACCCATGCACTAAACCTCAACTCCTATTCTTCTGCTTTTCCATCTCCTCCCTCAGAGGAGAGGAGAAAAAAGAAAAAATCTATGTGCAAGTTATAAAGTATATGATTTTTATGGGTATTTTTAGCTTTCACACTGTCCTCTGTGCAACTGTCTATATAAACAAGTTTTAAAAATGTCTTAGAATTTCTCTCTTCCCTCACCAGCATACCTTTAGACTGAAATGTCAAATGAGTTGTAATTTTTCTTCCCAGCAGCAGACCCACTACTGCCAAAAATATTCACAACACTTATGTAACCACTGTGTGGTTATCCATGTGAAGGATTACAGCAGGTCTGCATACATGCTAGCCTGGAGAGGTCAGTCTCCACAGACCTATTCATTCTGAAAATGGCATTGCTTTGGCATGTGTTAAGAGCACCTCATTTAAAAAAATGCTAGCTGATGCATTTTAATTTCCATTCAACTTTCCATTTCTCTCATGAAAGGCAAGGAAGGACAAGTTTGGGGTTGTTTTTTGGAGTTTGGGTTTTTATTTTTTTTCTTTAAATCTATTTCTGGTATTTTCTTCTAAGGTATTTTAAAAGCTTCTATAAGTGTTTCCTGTATGCTGTGGCCACAGTAGTTCATTGACTTGCCAAAGGCCATAGACAAAATAGGTGACTAAACTGGTAAATTATCAATCTCTTTATTCCTTTATCTACCACCCAGATTCCATCTTCGCTTTCAGATACAAATTAAGTCTCATTTTTATAATTGTTACCAAAAAAACCCGAAGAAACATGACAGTGAGGCATTAACATCAGTACCCAAACTAGGCAATGAAGTTTCCTTGATTGATATTAAGCTGATATTAAGAATGACCATGTCTTAAGAAAAAGCTTTTGTTTTTATGAAAATTTATGTTTAGTTTTATAATTTTATTGTTATTGTAAAATATAGGTCATCTAAATACCCTTTTTTTTAAACTGACAGTTGTTCTATTGAAAGTGAATAACAAAGGTATTTATCCAGATAAACGGAAGAGGGCCGATACATTTCCAGATTTTTTTTTTCTTTCCTGCCTGCAGCATGTAGCCTGACTATTAACAGATTATCCTATGAGAAAACAGCTCCAGAGTTGAAGAGAATTGCCTGGGATGAAATAACAATTTTTTTCTCTCACACCATGGTTCTGATAACTTAGCTGTTGTATATTTTCAATAAAACTGTTTCTGTTCTGTTTGTAAGGAAGACTGGCCATGGCTTTTTGAGGAGTTTCCTCTTGTCACACATCTGACATGGTCTGAGAATTGTGGCCAGGCTGAGTTATCCTAAGCAAGAATTGCTTAGGGTGAGATTTATCTTCCTTAATTAGAGATGTTTGTACATTTACTTCTGAACTCATCCCATGGTTTTTAAAGTCAATGTGAGAAGCAGGCTCCTTCAAAGCATGGTTCATTTCAACCATTTCAACTAATTTTTTGTCAGACTGGTCCCTAAGCTGATTTAGCTCACTAATGTGGAAAATAAAAAGATCCAGTCACTTTTCCTTGGTTACTTCTTTGCCATATTAGTGACTTAAATTAACTCACAAAGGGGTGCCAATAGGAAAGACGAAAATAAGCTTGAACAGAGGTAAACAGCAAGATTAGTGCATCCTATTTCTTCAAACTGTAGCCTTTGACACCTAAACTCTGTTTATCTCCCCATTTAAGTGGGGATTTGTCTCATATATTTTTGAAACAACATACCCAGAGTTTCCTCTGATGGGGATAAATAGTTTGACATAAACAACATTGTTTCCAAGCCAGATGAATGAGGAGAGTGCACTGAATATTGCGGTTTTTACAGCTGAGATGGAGGCATGAATGAGAATGGGGAATGGTATTGAATTGATGTAATGATAATACATATAAAATATGGTTGTAAATAATTTAGTGTTTCTGAAAATGGAATGACGCATTTGGCTTGTTTAACTTTTGGAAAGAAAGAGGGACATATAATAGGCTCAAAACCAGTCAAACTCTCACTGAAGACAACAGGTAAATTCTCTTTAATGTAAATGGGAGAACTGATATAGAAGGATAAACATCAAAGTATTTTTTGACTGAAAGAACATGCATTTGACCATTGGTTTATGTGATACTTGTTCAGAATAAAACAGTATAATAATAAAGAGACTACTTTGCCAACCTAAAAGATAGTACAGAGATGTAAAGCTTCCATTTTAATTTCACATGGGGTTTAGCTTTGGGACATACAGAGATACATCTACAGCACATTTTGCTGATGGCATGTCCGGTCTCCTCTCAGCCATAGCTGAACAAAGTCCAAAGAATAAACTGCCATTTATGCTAACTGAAGTCTAGTTCATACCTCTCTCTCTATTTCATATATGAACTAACTCCAAAAAATAAACTACCATTTGTGCACTTCTGAAAGGCAGACTATATATTAGGTTCAGCTCTGAAATACAGCCACATACATACCAGGCCTGTAGTCTAGAGCTGGCAAGTGCCACAGGTCTGTAATTTCAAAGACTTAAGAAAGAAAATTAATGCTGGAAAATTAATATAGGGATTTATTCCCCACCAAAACTGACTGGGATTTTTTTCAAGGCTATAAATATACCTGAGTAACTAATCCCAAGCCTGGAAAAAAAAGTCAGTCTTCAAAGAGTGCTTATTCACGTCCCTCACAGGGGTATTAGAGGAACTGATTTGACCTAGACATGTAATATGCACCAGGGCTTCTAGACAAAAGGCTGTATATATTCTGAGTTCAACTGCAGTGAACTAAGTATGCTGAGGTTGCTGTTATAATTTTAATAAAATTAATTTAATTTGAATTGGTAAGCAGTTGCTGAGAGACAGCAGTTCCCACTCCCACCTGTGAAGGAAACCAGATCTTAACGGAATTTTGCAAGAATAAATGTGATAAAGATTTCATTTAAAAAAAAAAAAAGAAGCCTACAAATCAGTTGCAAATGAAGCAGCAGAATGCTTCAATCATGTCTCTTCCCAGACTTGATTTAAGGTAATTCTAAAAGAAGCTTCCCATAAAGAAAGCACAGACTTTTTTATTTAGCAATATTAAAGTTAAATACTTGTAGTAGGCATTAGTCAGGCTTGTATTTAATTGGTTGTCCATTAAAGATATACCTACACAAATGCTCTGTCTAGATTTAAAAGCCAAGGCATGGTTTTGATGGGATGGGTAGTTTGGATTAATTGTACTCTGTGGAAATTGTATTCAACATAATCAAGAGGTAAATCTAGACTGTAAAGGAAGGATGCTCTAAGAAACCAGAAAGAAAGGATGCGCTGCCAGGCAATGTAACAGAAAAAATATGATAGATGAGAAGAGAGGCCACAGAGAGGTAGAAGTCTGCAAAAGGAGATGGAGAAAGGAAAAAAAAGCTTCTTAGGAAACAGATAATTATACATCTGTAGGAAATGGTCCCTTTAAATTCTTGGGTTCCCTTCCTATGCTATTCTCAAACAGAAATGGCAGCTCTGCAGGAGGAAGGGTTACTCTGAAACAGGTAGAAAGTATTCTTCAGGTCCTTAGATTAAGAGAATAAGCTTGGACTGGTGGTAAAAGAGATGGTACAGAAGTCAGAAGCTGCTTCAAAAGGTGAGCCTTTCTTAGCCTAAGAAAGGTCCTGTACCCAGGTTACAAATGCCAGGACAGTCCTTCCACCAGGAGGGTGGGAGCTCCTCTGGAAGGCAGGAATACCTGTCCTGCTAGGCAAGGAATCAATTCAGGGCAAAGAAAGACAGAAGGAGCAAGAGACTAGCTTTGCACTCAAGTATAGTCTCTTTCTCTGAAAAAGACCACAGCTTCTCACCTCCAAAGTCTGTGAAGTAATCCCAGAGTTAGAACCACGTTCCCTTCTACTTGTCTCCCATCCTGTGTAAACTCTTTTTTCTTTTCTTTTCTTTTTTTTTTGAAATAAGCACAATTTCAGCAGGACAAAGGGAACTTTTTTACTGGGGAACAGCTGCAGGCTTGGTAACTGTCATTCTTCCAGGTAGGCAAAAGATGTTGGCAGGCACCTCCTCAACTGGCAAGAGCCTAGGTCTTCGTTTCCACATCAGCAGACTACATGGACTATTGATTTGGTAGAGAAATCTGTGGAAGCTGCGCTGAAAAGGAGAGCAAATATGGCCACTGTATTATAAAACAAAATCAATGATGTCTTCCACTCTTGAAAGGCACTGCTGAGGATGTGTAGTTTGCATGCAGTGGCAGCAAATGTGGCAGAGGTGGCTAAGATCCCTAAGAAAGTATGTAGCTCTAGACAAAGGGAGCTTCACATCTATTTTACTGCAGAGATCAGCTTTGGTGGAGATGTACCTTTGGACACCAACCTCCTGTCTGTGAACATTGATCAGATTTAGGAGCCTTCCTTTGACTCTATGTTGAGACACCCTCCATCATCCTCCAAAAAACTCTTTCCTCATTGGTTGCCATGGTGTATCATCAGCTCCTCTTCACACAGTTATCCTAATATTTGGGAATCACCTTTGTAAGAGCTTGTCTCTCCCTCTATTGCAGGACAGGAGTTTCTGCTCAAGGATTAAGGGCCCTAAAGGTTGCGTGAAATATCTATGACACTTTGTCTCACAGATTCACAGAATGTTATGGGTTGGAAGGGACCATGAAAGATCCTCTAGTCCAAGCCCCCTGCCAGAGAAGGATCACCTATTGTGACAAAAGGCATTGTGGCAATAGATGTAGTAATGACTGTGAGATGCTGAGGTAATTCAGAAATAAGAACTCTCTGGGTGCTGTTATTAGGTGTCTTTTAAAGCAAAAACTGTGTTCCAATCCCTTTAGGACCCACATCTCATGCAGCCCACTTCCCAGCACAGTATGAATCAGGAAACGGTCCATGCAGCTGAATAACCCTGGCATTGCCTCCCCTCATCAGCTGATGGTGGGGCTCCTACCAAACCAGACAGACTCTCTTTGGAGGCTTAGGGCCAAAGCCATGTCTTTTTGGGGACAAAGACACTGCCTTAGCACTTTCTTCTTAAATGAACAAACCTCCACAAAACTCTCTACCAGAGTGACACCTGGACCCACCACTGGTTCTCATCTTGTTTCTACATATTGCTGCTGTTACATTTGTTTGAGTCTCCTGTGGCTCCTTGTATTTGCACAGTAACCAGTGCCATTATTGCTGAGCTGTGTAATTACACAGTGGATCTCTCAGTAGCATTAAATGTATAATTATGAAGTTCTCCAAAGTAGAAGGACAAAACAACTGTTCAGTGTTTGCAGCCAACGGAGTTTTACTGTATGTGCTTTCCATACCACTTAGTTTACTGCCTACTTAACTTTCCATAAAGTGTAATTAGGTTCTGGGTAGGGTTGGAAGACACATGGAGTATAATATATTAACTGCACTTCTTATTCATAAAGTAACAAAGACTCTGCATCAAGTTAATGCCAACAGTTTCCCTTGGAAATAGCGCAAATAATTTGTCACTGCTCATTACTCTCACACTACTATTCCACTGCTGGCTTTTGAAAAGACAGTTTCTAAAATTATCCAGAAGAGCTGATTACTGGTTTTGGTATTGTAATGTTTAAATGGACCAAAACAATTCAAGATCTATGCATTTAACCCAAGCAAATAGAAGTGTTTTGGTTTTGCATTTGTCTTTCTGGCATGTATGGATTGTTTTCTTTCTTTCTGAGGGATAAAGGGTACTCAGAGGAATACAGAGTGCAGAGAGCCAGAACAAGGCCTCTGTTTAAGTGGGGTGCACACATTTGTCTTTTGAACAGAGAGCAGTCTGACTTGAGCCTTTTACCAGTGACAGGAGTATTAGCTCGCTGAAAGCAGAGACAGCAACAGGGGCACGAGAGGCTTTCACAAGCTCACTGCGATGTCTCTGTCTGAGATTTCTGTTTGGAGGAACAAACTGGACAAAGAGATAAAACAACTTCTCCAAGGTCACACACACCAGCCTTGTAGCAGAACAAGGAATAGAAGTGAGATTTTCTTTAAATACCGTGTTTGTGCCAGGTCCACTTGGACATGCTGTTGAGACTCCACACAGTCCCTCTAGCCCACTGCAAACTCTTTAGGACCTCTTGCCAAAAATGTGTGCTCCTGTCAATCCGGCTTGATGCAGCAGTGGCTGGACTTGATGTTTCATTTGGAGATACAGCCAACTGCTCTCACACACAGTGCTTGTGCTCAGCAGGGCTGGAAGGGGAAACTGGTGCAGCCCCCGCTTGCACACTCGCAAGACTGAGGGACCTCATTCACGTGTCACTTGTTGTTTGTCTGAATTGTAGGAATGTTCCTTACGACTGACACAGTATTGTATCTGAATTCATAATGCTTCCCTCTCAAAACACCTCCCTGGCTGGGGATTCACTCCTGTTTCGCTTTAGTGTGTAAGAGGCTTCATATACTGCATTATCCTCAGAGCCGATCGGAGGACAAATTGTGACAGAGAGACTTAACTTCCTGTGATTTTGGAACAGAGAGTGGTCTGTTTAAGATATGATAGCTCTCCCTCTCTTACATTCCCAAGTGCAAAGTTTTGGTTAGAGCCAGGGCTCCTGCTGCTCTGTAGCAGATGTTGTATGTGGGCTTCTCTTTTCCCCCTCCTTGACCTTGGAGCCACATCCCCCACCAAGAAGAGAAGCAGGATGGCTGTCTTGCATACCTGAGCAGAGGTGGGAATTACTACCCCAGTGAGCTCACAGTGCTTAGCCTCTCACAAATAAAAATGTGTTACACAAGACTAGATCTTCAGTCTCCAGTCCCAGTTCCATCTCTTTGCTCTTCTGACATGAAAGAAGCTGACCACTGATATCTGGCCCTCCATTATGCAATTATCATCCCAGCATTAGCAAACCTACAGGAGACTGGGGGGGGTGTGACAACTGACTTTGAAGTGATCTTTTCTAGTGTAGAGAGAAATGCTTTGGTGGACTATTTTGAGTTACCTGGTACTGCTCTACTCCATGTTTCTTTTGCTCTATTAAATCACCTCACAATTTTGGAAGAAAGTGTTGTTATATAAAGGGATCCTATTTAAAAATTACTCTCCTAAACAGTGAGCTTTAATTTTCAAAACTGTCAAGCTCCTCCATTTCACATGTGATAGGCACAAGAAAACATAAAACAGTAGGGTTAGATCCTGTTCTCTAATACTTTGTTTCAGAGATGGTGTTTTTCATGTCGTCCTTGTTTCTTCTCTTTCTTATGTGCTTTTTTTCCTTTAAAAAAATATTTCCACTTTCAGAACACAAATACTTCTCATTTTTTCCTATTGTTGCTTGTCAATTGAACACTCACCCAAATAGACCCGACGTGGTGCTCTCTCTCTGTATTACAACAATGCTTCACTTGAACTGAACTACTGTTCCCTTACTTAAATAATTAAGCTTCGCTTTGGCTAAAACTACTTGATGACATGTTAAACAGAGGCACACTGCAACTGTCCCCAGTGCTGCAGGAAATTCAGATAACGAGTAGTAACTTCTCATTTCAAAAGTCTTCTCATAATAATAATTTTTGATCCTGATAGAGAGAAAAAGACACTTAATTAACTCTCTGCTTATCTGTCTTCCATCCCTTCTGAGTATATTGTGTAGGACTCTACAGCTTTATATACTGCAGCACAGTCTCATCGATAGTGATTAGAGTTCCTTGCCTGTTTTCAGTATCTTTGTTCAGCAGTGGATGTGAAACAGAGTCAAAGCTGAAGCAGCTACCAGCAATGGCACATGAGGACAAAAGAACAGCATGAAAGCCTTAAGTAAGCTTCAATACCATAACAATACTTTTCAACAGCATGGCCTATCAATATGAAGCTCTTAAATTGCAGTTTAGAATGAAAATAATAGCCTTATTCCCACCAGCAGCACCTATAAAACTGAACTGAAGCAACTGCTAACTTCAATAGCTTCTAATTAGAGATGATTGACTTTTCACATTAGAACCACTTTTATTTTAATAGGAGACTAATTGTTTTCTTCCGAAAACTATTTTCTTTGCATACTTCTTTGGTTTTCAAAATAATCCCCTCTCCAACCTGAGCTTATCATTCTTTTCTTCCAAGAAACAAATTATATTTGGAATGTAAAAATTTCTAACAGTCAATTTAAAATTATAATTTTATGTTGGAAACCCATGTCCAAATTGTTTTATCCATTCCTATGCACTATAAGAAAATCTTTTTCTGAGGCAAGAGTTTTCTATGTCTGGTTATTTCTTCCAGGCATCTGAGTTTCACATCCTCTATGAACTCATTACTGTTGGTAAAGCAATGTATAGTGGGTTTTGGACTGCAAACTATAGATTCTCTCGTAGAGTTTGGCCTCACTCCTGAAGATTTAGTATGCCAAGTTCAATTTCCATCAAATATCACAGAAATATTTTCAGTACTGTAACCTAAGATGGGATTTGGTACCAGCCTGTTGAGGTGTCCCAAATGGTAAGGGGGAGGTGATGACCGTATTTCAGGAGAAATTATTAAGGGGCAAAAGTGATGCTTGGTACAAGAATCTTTTGTGAGTAAAGATTGAAAGATATTTGAAAAAGAACAGTTCTATCACAAAGCAGCAGAATCTGCTGGACTTTTCCTGCAGCACTTCACATCATCTCTTGTCCCCAGTTGGTGTTTCCACCATCCAAGTGTTTCCGTCACACATCCCTTACTAGGTTAAATGTTACAAGGAAAGACTGATCTTTAGGTTTTGTGGCATAAAATTATCCCTGCCAGGCAACAGGATTCAATGGTTCATATTTTACCTTGAGATGACAGAAATGCATTCAGTTACATTGCTGGCTAGAAAAGGCTTACTGAAGGAACTGTGTTTCCTCTTACCACGTGGAATAAACTGCTGTCTTGCCATGAGATACAGAGGAAAACTGCTACCATTGCAGAACTTCTACAGTGGGGGAAAAAAAAAAGTGGCCAGCAAACAGAAACTGACCCCCTGTGAAATGCAAGGTCATATTTAAGCTGGAAAAAGCTTTTGTATCAAAACTTGGCATACTATTTTCTTTTCATTAAAAAAAAAAACCAACAAACCAGACATAAGGCTCATTCATTGTCCTATTTCCAGGACCAGAGGTACATAAAATTCAGGTTACTTTTTGTCGAGTTGAAACCAATTCTAAATTGCATGTGTTCCAGTTCAATGTCTAGTATATAAGAACTTGGTTCCTCTCAGGATTCTCCCAAAAAACTAATCATAGAATCATAGAATTGTCTTGGTTGGAAGTGACCATTAAAATCACCAAGTCCAACCATCACCCTAACCTGCCATCCACTACTAAACCATGTCCCGCAGCACCACATCTAACCATCTTTCAAATACCTCCAAGGATAGAGACTTCACCACCTAATGTCCTTGACTACAACTAGAGGACAGGGGGAATGAGAAGAAGAACAAGGAGATTCACATTACTCTCTTTATTCAGTGCTAGAGATTCTCCTCCCTTCAGTGAAAGCAAAAAGCTATGACTAAACCTATGCTGAACACCAAATCAGACATGGGACATGTTATTTATTTATCTGCTACTTAAAGACTGACAGTATGGGAGGCGGATTCTTTTTTACAGTCCTTAGTGAGCAGACTGTTGCAATCCAATCCTCCCCTTGTGTCTCCCACATCTATCATCACAAAAAGAGCGACGACAGACTGGTCTTTAGACCCCACACTGTGTTGCTGTTCAGAAATAAAAGGAAATCAAAGATCATAGTAATATTTAGGTAGGAGACACTGGGTTTTACATCTATAGCCCACAGGCACTCAGGAAAAAACAGTGGAGAGGGTAATCTTTTCTCAGTGGGTCAGCAGACAAGCTGGCTTACCAGTCAGATAAAGTTTAGACTGCTTCAGTACAGTGTAAATGACACTAAGTCACTTGTGAACAATACTATCCCATGGGGACGTGTCTGCTGGTCAAAACCATCTAAAATAGAATGACAGGTCAAATCTACAAAACTCATGAAGGGGAGATCATCATGATTATAAGGTGTACAACTGTAGCAAGGCTTCTGGCTGGCGTTGCACAGCTCACACATCTCTCCTGTGTCTACCCCTGCAGCCCTGGTACCCGGGTTATTTCCCACAAATGAATGCTGTGGTGTTGGCTGCTGTACAAACAGCAAAAACGCTCCCTTTGTTCCAGAAAACTTCTTATTGTGTTGTACCATTTCTGTTCTCTCCAAACTTAGTGACAGAACTTTCTCTTTGACTTTGCTAAGTTTAGAGCAGATCTTAAGCCATGTATGGCCTCAAGACATATAGTCAGGGAGACGATCTAGTTCTTTAAACTTAACTTGTGATCTAAGTTTACTGATCTAAGGCAAAAATGGCTTGCTGCTGCCTGCCACTCACATTAGTCACACAGTCCTGACTTCTCTCTTGGTCTGGGTCTGGCTTGGCTGCATGGTAAATGCACGGTGCTATGAACACCATAGGGATTATTTTCCATTACATCAGCAAGCTGTTTGTATCACCCCTCAGCTGCATAATCCCCAAATTGAAGTAGGATAACAGCAGGACCATAATTCTGGATGTGAATGTGGGGAAGAGGTGGAAAAAATAAGATGGAGCAGGACGCCTTGATCAGTAGCACGGCGGGATCACATAAAGCGTAACATGAAGCCACCTTACGGGCTCAACCTGCTCAAAGCACATAGTGAAGTGTTAAAACACCTTTGCTCTCCTGGTATGTAGGGCTTGCTTTAGCTCCACTGCAAAGCAGTGTAATCCCTAGGCAGAACTAATTATGCTCATCTGATTGCAGTACATGGTCTATCCTATCAACATCCCCCTCTTAGCACAGTCCCTCACACTGGGATCCCAGAAAGACACCACAGCTTTTACACTGCATGACCTGGAGCCTCTTTCCACATGGAGAACTGTGGTAGTTTAAGAAGAAAAAAAAGGTTCTGACTATATGCTCATACTTTTTAAAGTCCCTTTCTTTCCTGAAGCAGTAGAATTTTGGGGAAAAAAAATTATATATTATTTAGGAGTCAAACACATATTTAATTAAGTATAACTTAGACTGTGGAGTAATTTTAAAAACTGGTCCTGTGAACATGTATAGGGGCAAGAACTGTAGCTGTGTAAAGCCACTGACTAATCATAACAGTGAAAAGCAGCAGGAAGGAAAAGAAAGAAAAAGCCAGCATTTTCTTTTTTCTTTTTTCATTTCTCAGTAAGAGAGAGGAAAGAAGCCATGTGCAAAATCTGTTCAGTTTAAAAATTTTATTTGATAATAATTGTGGCATCAGTTTTCAAAGAGAACTAGTAATAAAAAAAATTGAGGAAATTTAATGGCTTTTATAGGCATTAAAATTTGGAACAATTAATTATGTCTAAATGTGCCTGAGTAAATGTTCTCCCTAACCTAAAGGAGGCTTACAGTGCTGGGATGTAAAGGTCATTGGGGAAGTTAACTAAGAATTCTCCTTTGAGTAACAAGGTCCTTGAGTAATCCCATATGCTACATGAACCGCTGTTAAAGATGAGAAATAACCAAAGAACAGGTGCTATTGCTGGAAGCGTGGGCTTTAGATGAAACAGTGGGAAGCTCTATTAACTGTAACAGAGCAGATGCAGCTGGGCAGAGTGCCTGACTGAGCAGGAACAAGATCACAGAACTACAGAATGGTGGAGGTGGGAAGAGACCTCCTGAGATCATCTAGTCCAGCCCCTTGCTCAAAACAGGGTCCAAGAGAGCAGGTTGCTCAGGACTGTGTCCATTTGGGCTTTGAATACCTCGAGGGTGAAGACTCTAAAACCTCTCTGAGCAACTTTTTCAAATTCCTTACTGTAAAATAAATTTTTAAAAGGCAACCAAAACCTTGGTTTTAAATTAATTTCTTTTTTTTATTATTATTATTTTATTTCAGTCTGTGCTCACTGCCTTTCATCCTTTCATTGATCACCATCAAGGACAGTCTGCCTCCATCTTCTTTCCTCCCGCCCATCAAGTCTGTGTATTCCTGCAACATTTTCTTGTCTTCCTGTGCAACAGGATGCACCATTCTTTAGCTTGGAGGACATGATCCTTTGGAAGAGGTGATTCTTGAAAATCAAGAGGGATCCTTGACCCCTCTTGATCAGAACCATCTCTCAGGAAAGAGCTCCCCGAAAAAGCCAAAGTCTGCTCCCTTGAAGTCTGGGTTTGTGATAGAGGCTTTTGTTCTGCTCTTCCCTTTCAGGATCCTGAACTCCACCATGGCAAGGTCACTGCATCCAAGCTGTCGCCAGCTTTCACATCTCTTACCTATTCTTCCTTGTTTGTAAGTATCAGATCCATCAGACCATCTCTTGCCATCACTTGTGTCAGAAAGTTGTCAATAATGCACTCCAGAAACATCCTGGATTGCTTCCATCCTGTTAGGTAGACCCTCCAGAACATTCTGGTGCAGTTGAGGACAAGGGCCTATGGATATATGGCTTCTTCCCTTTGTCTAACGGTGACCTCGTCTGCTTCTACCTGATTAGGTGGCCTGAAGCATGCACCAACCACAACATTGCTCTTTCTAGTTTATGTGTGATCTTGACTGTTGTCTAGTTTGTCTCCTTTCCCCAGGTAGGGCTTCATTTATCCCTTCTGTTCTCTTAAATAAAGGATAATCCCCCTCCTTTCCTCCCAGGCTGAACTTCTTGAAGTCCCTTGTTAAAGATCCATCCATCCATCCATCCATCCATCCATCCATCTCAGGACTCCAGTTGTGTGAGCTCTCCCACCATGTCTCTGTGATCCCAATGAGATCGTAGCCCTGCAACTGCATGCAGACGTCTAATTCCTCATGTTTTTTCTCTATGCTGTATACATTAGTGTACTGGCACTTCAGAGAGGCACCCTCTCATGCTGTCCTGTGGCATGAAGACATACTGGCAACTTACCCCATCATCCTTTCCTATAGGCACTTCTTTCTTTGTGCAGGTACGCTTGGAGAGGCATTTCTTCAACCCTGTTTTGTTTTTTCAGTGTCTCTTCTGTACAAATCATCTGTACCCTTTGCTCACCCACCTGCCACTTTCTCATGTGACTGTGGGTTGTCTTCTTCCTCCCCCAACATTCCTAGCTTACTTAAGGGTTCAATAACTCTATTCAAGGCAATTTATTTGATCAGTGAGCTCATTAATAAAAATTACTGCTCAATCAATGAGTAATCCAGGACCAACCATGCGCACAGTACTGTCTCCATGGACTTTTATATATGCCAGATTCAGCCAACTGAATCTAAAAATAGGATAAGAGCCATTCTTTATTCTTATTATTCCTTAATATATTTTGTTCTGTTCAGTCTTTAGAAATTTTTATGTTTGCTTTTGCAAAAACATGTTGCCATTGTATCTCTACTAGGCCATGAGAATCACTGAAAGCAATTCTAAAAACAGTGTGAAGCTGCTTTGGAAACATTGCTTGACTCACTCAGAGTTTCTGTTCTGAATCAGTTCTTCTCTGTTGTTTCCTGTTGTGACGACTGACACCCAAAATAGAATCACGTATGCAGCTATGGATGGAACTTTCCTTATATATGGACTTCATGCTGAAAAAATAAAGAGATATGATTGAAAAATGGAGCAGTGTCCTGGTCCAGTAGCTGTCCTGATTCTAAGACCAAGATAATTCGCTTCAAATGTGAAAAATTAGGACAAAGTTTTTCATGTTGCCTTAAGAGCCCTTCTGGATTAGACAGGAGAGCTGTTTCTTGCAGGGGATCTTGCAGCTGACCCTTCAAAACATACTTATTATGTATAATCCAGTGAAAAGTCACTGTCACAGCAGAGATAACTGCTGTCAGTAAGTATGATCACTATGTACTGGAATAAAATTCCAGCTATGAGCAAATAGAGAGGGTTTGTTGTCTTTTTTAAGCTAATCTATCAGTACCTAGGGGACCTATACTGAAAACGTGTGAGCCAGAGGTTGAGTGTGGAGCTCTCATGTAGGCAAAAGTATTCATATGATTGGGGTTGGGATATTTCAGAAGCACTGTTTAATTTTTCAAAGTCCTTTATGATATTAAAAATACCTTCAAAAAAGTTGATACAGTCTGAAAAATTTCATCCTTTGAAGAATGCAGTGGTCATAAAGGAACTAGGGAGAAAGTCCTTCACACTGAATGATCTTGCATTTGTCAGCTATTGTTAAAAACCCTGAAATATTCATATGTTTATGCTCTGTTAATTATCATCCTTTAATTATTTATAGCAATCTCTATCAATTCCACTTACTGACAGAAATGGGGAAAAGATCCTTGCTGAGCTTTTAGTCAATTTGAACAGATGAAAAAAAGTGCCCAGGGCAGCATAGAAAAGAGGAATTTTTCCTCATCCAGTCAGAGACTGAATGAAACTTGAAATAAGTGCAAGAGGAGGATTAGGCACAGCACTGGTTACGCCTGACTGAGGAATCTGGGAGGGAGTGGGGGGGGTGGGCTGAGCCAGGCTGGAGGCCAGGGGCTCCCCAGAACTGCTCTAATCCTGCCCTCCTCAGCTGGATGGGGAGAGAAGATGCAATGAAAGGCTCATGGGTTGAGATAAGGACCCTTATGAGAGATCCCTCACAGGTTACTGTCATGGGCTCAAACTGGGAAATTTAATTTATTACCAACCAAATCCGTTGAGTAATAAATAAAACCAAATTGTATAACACCTTCTCCCCATCCTTCCTTTCTTCCCAGGCTCAACTTCACTCCCCATTTCTCTCCTTCCTCCCCCCAGCAGCATAGGGGGATGGAGAATGGGGTCAGTTCATCACACATTGTGTCTGCTACTCCTTCCTCCTCACGGGAGGACTCCTCACACTCTGCCCCTGCTCCAGCTTGGGGTCCCTCCCATGGGAAATAGTCCTCCATAAACATCTCCAATGTGAATCCTTCCCATAGGCTGCCGTTCTTCACAAACTGCTCCAGCATGGGTCCTTTCCACAGGGTGCAGACCTTCAGGACCAGACTGCTCCAGCCTGGGCTTTTCTCTCCATGGTCCTGCCATAGTCCTCTGTCCTGCTTCTGCCAGGAGCCTACTTGAGCATGGATTTCCCATGAAGTCCATGAAGGGGTCACAACTTCCTTCAGGTGCTTCCACCTACTCTGGTGTGGGGTCCTCCACAGGCTGCAGTGTGGGAATGTGCTCCAACATGATCCTCTGTGGGCTGCAGGGAACAGCCTACCATGGTTTTCTCCAGGGGGAGAGGAATCCAAGGGAATCCCCTCCCACTTCAATGACATTGGCACCTGCAGAGTTGTTCCTCTTTCCAGATGCAGCTTCCGTAGCAGTTTTTTCCCTCTGTCTGAACTTTCTTTTCCCAGAGGCACTACCACTGTCGCTGATGGGCTTAGCTTTGGCCAGAATGAGGTCCCTCTTTGAGGCAGCTGGTACCAGCTATGTCAGACATTGGGGAAACTTCTTGTAGAAGGCACCTTTGTGGAACCCTGATACCAAAACCTTGCTTGAAGAAGAAACATAACTTGGAACCACCTCTGATAGACAAGGTAGAGGGCCAGGACTATTACACTGTTGGATTCTGTAAAAAAATTCTATTTCTGTGGGAAGCTCTAGCCACGATGGAAGAGGGAGAAGTCTGACATGGTAATAATAATTCCATTTGTGCTTCCTATTAGTACAGAATCCCCCAGAGCCAACCTCCTTTGCTTCTACATTTTTCAAACTGTGCCAGGAGGACAGCCATTCAAGAATGACCTTCAGAGACCTTGTTTTCTTAGTTCTCTTCCTTGTCCTTCTCCCAGCTGGCTTTCACTCCACTGAAGGATTTTCTGCAAGAAATCAAATAAGGGTCAATGGTATAAGCACTCTGAGAGAGTCCAAGAAAGTGGCAGATACAGAATGACTATTCCTGTGTTATGCATTCACATCTTTCAGCAGTTTAGGAATTGACTGAGCCGAGGTTGCATCTGGGCCAAAATTATTGTTTTAAATGTTGCAATATCTTTTTTATTGCTTTAATCACTTATACATTAAAAGCCCTATGGGGTCTTCAATCCTAAGTCAAAGGATAATAGCAATTCTTGCCCTTTTGTGAGGATACAGCAGCCAAAGGAAGTACACCTGAGTCCCCAGCAGAGAAGAAACACTTCAAGGCAATATTCATCTGGGGTCTTTTAAGGATGGGAAAAAAACACCCAAAACCCAAACAATGTTTTGCTGCTTCACAAACACTGTGCCTGTTACAGGATATAACAAAACGTTTCAGGAGCATATAAAACCATAACAGGATGCAACACATCATTATAGACAAAATATTTGGAATATAATGTGAAATTGCAGCAAATCCTCTGCCTCCCACCACTTACTCTGTTCCAGCCATCATCATAAAGATATTTGTTCAACATAATGGCAGTCAGTTCTTGATTTTTCATAAGTGCATTAGCAGCCTGCACAGTAATCTAGACCACATTTCCTTCCTAAAACTGTGGACTGGAGAGAAGTCTACAGAAAGTCCATACTGAATATATCAGGCCAGGCCAAACTGCTGAAGAAACCAATTTACAAGATTTAGCAACCCAAAAATAGATGCATTAAATATGTTTCTACAGCTTAATTTAAATAAGGTTTGTGTCTGCCATATCCTTCCTTTCTTGAAAATATCCCATGCTACTGTGACTTCAGATTTCTGAGCACTGACACCACTCACATATAAAGAAAACATTTTTGGCTTCCTTCTACCAGGAAAGGGGAGGATGATTTCAAGATAAATTTGTTTTTCTACATCAAATCCTTCCATACAAATAAAAAGCCTTCTCAGTTAAGCTGTTTTGCTGTGCAGTATTGAAAGTGGGAGATTCAAAATGAACAAATTAAAGTCGTCTTCTCTGCATTTTAAATCTGATCAATTCCTGAAATAGAGTTGTTATAAAGAAGTGGATTAATATGGTTTTATATATTTATGACAATCAACTTATAATTATCTCTTTATTCAGTATTTCCAAAGCTATTGCAATTTGTGCTCAACATGTAACAGGAAAATAGATGCAGTAAAAATTACTTATATGAGTAAATCCCTAAAACGAGACACTTCTTGGTCTACAAGTTCCAAAATCATCAGATTTAGTACCATAAACCTATAGAAAAATGGTGACAAACATAAGGACCAATTTACAAATTAAGAATGAATTTTCAGCTGGAAAATTAAGTACTTCAAAGAAGACATATCTTAGGTCTATAAAGCCAGCAGTAAACATGGAATCATTGTGCATTGGCTTTTACGATACAAGAAATAGGGACATGACATGGAACGAGTACATGGAAAATTCAAGTAACATGTTTCTTCAAACAACATGTATTTTTTTCAAGCTGTGGAATTCCTTACAACAGGATCTTCTGAATAGTAAAAGCTTATATGGGCTAAAAGAAAAATTGGACAAATTCATTGAAGAAAAAAGTCATTCAAAGGATGATTAAATACAAAACACTGACTTGCTCAACATGTCCCTAAGCCAAAAGTTGTAGTACAGACATTTCTAAGGAAGTGGTAATTATCATGTTCTCATACGCTGTCTACACATTTGTTTTAGGGGCACTATGACAAGCAGCATGCTGGATTAGGTAGACTTTTGTCTGATTACGTTTTGACCATTACAGTATTTTTTAGCTAATATGGATGGTTTAAGAAGCATGTGGCTGTCAAGATACTAAACTGGATCCAAGGAATTAATACACACGTAAGAACAACATGAGACCAAAGTATTTCTATACTGGCAACTGGAAGCTAGGCAGGATAACTTAGGACATCCAAATTGGCATTGTAAGTCTGTGCAAATCAAACAAGACCATAGATATGTAGGCAATAAAGGGAATGGGCTTTGGAGAGCTATTCAAGTCCACGTAAAGTAGGCACCACATATCTTTAGACAATAGAGATGTTCACCCGAACACATTGGCTAAACAGGGATGTCGATAGCAAGAGATGAACCTCATCTCTAATGTTACAAAATCCACCACAGAAAAAAACAAATGTCTTCTCCATTTAAAATTCCTACTCATTACACAAGCACATACATTGTTAGAAGTTGCACCAAATAATTTGAAAGGTATGCTTTTTAATTAAGGTGCCCTTACTAGATACTCGTAGAAAATTAATATTATTAAGCCTATTAGAGAAGAGAAAGGTGTATGTCTTCAGGCCCTATTAGCTTTTGTTATAATATTCATAGAAATGGGAGAAATGAAAATCTGAATATGAACTAAAGATAGAATCGGCCAGGTAGAGATTTCTTAAAACCGAGAAAACCAACCTGTCTAGAAAAAATCCAGGCACTGATGTCCTTTTAGGTAAACAGCGGAGAAATATTTCTTTAGAAGGTTGCTAATGGGATCTGGAAGGTGAAAACTCTGTTCAAATAAACACCGTATACCAATGGAAGTGAGTAAAATATATCATTATCTTTGTCTTTACTCACTCTTTAAAAAATAAAATTCCTAGAAGACATAGGCATGTTGCACAGATTTCTTGATAATAATACCAAAACTAATCATCAGGAATGAATTTAAGGCCTGTTCAAATATATTTTTGCAGATTCCACTCAAAAGTCTTTTACTTAGAGAGGTCATCAAACCTCTTTTTTTTTTTTTTTTTTTTCCTGAGAGGAAACAATCATTCTTGCACTGAGCAGTAAGGCACTGTTGCATTGGGGTGTCCGAGGTGGAACCTAATTGATTCTATCTGATTTGGAAAACAGGAGTGCGAAACCCAAATTTTCAGCCATATTTGCAGGATGTATGACAGAAATTCGGAATTTTTAGAGCTTTACTTTTGAAAGTACTTGTATCTGAGGAAATCACCACGTGTAGTTCAGTAAAAAATGTAAGAGGAGTTAGAGCAAAAAACCCAAAGAAAAGTTATCAATCAGCCCTGTCAATCACCAGTAGTTCAGTTACAAAGAAGTTTTGTTACTTGTTTGTTTTTTTTAACTTGGATTGGCAAACTAAATGCTTCCTTTAACCACATATGATTCGTATGCTAATTCAAGCATTCCTTCACAAAGACAGAATTTATAATTGTTTCCTTAAAGTACTATAGACCCATAACTCTACAGATATTTTCATAGGTAATTCAAATAAAGCAGTGTTTTCCTACTATCTCAGTCTTTTTTAACTGAGCGTATTGATGAAGATTGGCTTTTTGCCTCTAGCCGATGTAGCTAACATTACGGGTTCCGGAACTTGATAAAAGAAATTATTCCTATTTAAAATACACTTAAAAAAAATTGTCAATCAGAGCAAAGTTTGAACTTGACAGAGAATGCTGCAAAGATATTTAGGGTCAAGACTCAGGTTCTTTTATCCTTAATTTCTAATGGACTCTTGACTTTTTGTTTTCAAGATATGAGCTAAAAGCTCCCATAAGACTCTGGCTATGTCCCAGAATAAAGGACCAGAATTCTTCCTAACAATATTTGTCCATGAAAACTGTAACTTTTTTTTTCAATAAAATGTGGAATAAGACTTTCAAGTAAACCTACACTCATCCTTCAGAGTTCCTTTCCATTCCATTTGGGATTTTTTTATAAAACTAGCCTATGAGAGGTTACTGACAGTGTAGGGATTAACTATGGCCAGCTAAGTGTTCTAAAACAACAGCAAAAAGCTTGTATCTAGCAATAAAAAATTGCAGGAGAGAAGGAAAAAAGTATCTTCATAGATCTACTTGCACAAGTCCTTCCTTCTTTGAGAGGACATGTGTTCATAACTTTTATGCTAAAACCACCAGTGTAAATCCCACAGCCCCACACCCTTGAGAATCCCTCTTGCCACCTCCATCCTGCTTTATTTTAGTTCCCTTACCACAACATAATGATGTTTTATATACTACCTTCTGCTTGAAGCCTAACACCTTTCCTATAAAAAAATCTTCTTGCTCTTGTCTGAATATTTTTCCCAGTAATTGAATTTATTAACAATTCTAACTTTATCTTCACTTGATGCATCCTCCTTTATCAGTCCAATAGTGTTTTCTCTTTGGGCTAAGTCCTTGATTTTGTTATAGTTAGCAACCATATATTCTACGCTTCTTTTAGCTAAATTCATTTCCTGTGGGTCACTACATCAAATATTTTTGAAAGTGCAGAAAAATTAGATATATTTCCTTTGCCTAGAAAGTCTATAAACTTTCCAAAATTATATATCAAATAACTCTCAAATTATTTATTCCTTAAATTATTCCTGTTTATTGATCTAAATGGGATTAATAGGTTTTAGATATTTAGAAAGTTGTGGTGAGCTGACCCAGGCTGGTGGCCAGGTACCCCCAAAGCCGCTCTATCCCTGCCCCTCTCAGCTGGGAATGGGAGAGAAGATATAACAAAAGGCTCATGGGTCGAGATAAGGACAGGGGGAGATCACTGACCAATTACCCCCATGGTCAAAACAAACTTGACACAGGGGAAAACTGAGTTTATTACCAAACTCAGAATTTATTACCAATCAAGTCACAGTTGAGTAACAAGAAATAAAACCAAATCTTATAACATCTTGTCCCCAAATACCATCCCCCCCATCTCCTCCCCCACTTCTTCCAGGGCTCAACTTTACTCCCCATTTCTCTTCGTGTTCCCCTGGGGTCAGTTCATCACACCTTGTCTCTGCCACTCCTTCCTCCTCACAGGGAGGATTCCTCACACTCTGCCCCTCTCCAGCCTGGGCTCCCTCCCATGGGAAACAGTCCTCCATGAACTTCTCCAATGTGAATCCTTCCCATAGGCTGCCGTTCTTCACAAACTGCTCCAGTGTGGGTCCCTTCCACAGCGTGCAGACCTTCAGGAACAGAGTGCTCCAGTGTGGGTCCACCACAGGGTCACAAGTCCCCCCAGGAAACCTGCTCTAGCTCAGGCTCCTCTCTTCATAAGCCCACAGGTTCTGCAGAAGCCTGCTCCAGCATGGGCTTCTCATGAGGTCACAGCCATCTTCAGGTGCATCCACCTTCTCTGCCATTGTAAATGTGCTGCTTCCATGGCTAGAGCAATGCCTGGGTTGAGAAGCTTCTCCTCACACAATCTGCTTCTCAGACTATCCGAACAATACAATGATCATAATTTTTTGAAACAAAGGACCCTACTTTTAAACTAAATATTTTTGGGAGTCCTTTTAAAAAAAAAAATAATTCGATCAATTTGGATGGACATGCAGTCCCATCATTAGAACTCTAGCATTTGATTACCTAATCTATAATCCCATAATTATTGACTGTAACTAATATTATCTTGTCATAGCTTTTATATATTTTCATAGACATCTCCTAGAAAAAATATCTTTAATAATGTGATATTATGTGTTTGAAAAAGGCTTTTCAACCTTTCAACAATCTTTTTTATGGATGTGGCAGCAAATGGTTGTGTTTTTCTTTTATATGGAAGAAAATGCTTCCTTATACATTTAGGGATCTTCAACTAAGTAATATTAATTTATTTACCTCTCCTCCTCTAAAGTTTCTATATCTTCATTCCCTTTGAAGGACTGTAGGTAGATTTTGTAGTCTGGGATGGAAATTCAAGTGTCACATATTATTCAACAGTTTTGCATTGATTTAAAATAACTTTGGAAAAGGTTAGTTTGGAGTATAGAAAAACAAGAAAAAGAAAGAGGAATCACCCCTGCCATGATCCAGTTTAATCTGCAAGTGGCATTACATAGGAAAAAAGCAAATAAATTGTCTGATTGAGATTCAGAGATCATGTATTTTATTGTGATAAAAGCCATGGGCTTTCAACATGTGTTGGATTTGGCTCTCACTCTGCCCCTCCCAGTGAGGAGCACTCCTTGTCCTATCACTCCATGCCCTTGTAAACAGTCCCTCTCAATTTTTCCTGTAAGCCCTTCAGGTACTGGAAGGTCTCCCTGGAGCCTTCTCCTCTCCAGGCTGAACAAGCCCAACTCTGTCAGCCTGTCTTCATAGGAGAGGTTCTCCAGCCTTCTGATCATCTTTGTGGCCTCCTCTGGACTTGCTTAAACAGCTCCATGTCTTTCTTACGTTGGGTGCCCCAGAACTGAACACAGTAACTGGGATGCCTTTGTCAGAGTTCAGCAATTTCTCCTGAAGCATGAGCCCAGGTTGCATAGCTAGGCCATATCAGACCTTCAAGTTGGATCCTTGGAGCACAGAGAGATAACACTATGGGAAGAAGAGAAAGGTTACGGAGAATTTACAGATTGAAGAAGGGAGAGCATTTGTAGGAAAAAAAATGAAAGGGGAAATGGTGAATCTCTGTAGAAGTATGTGTGGTGTTTCTCCTATCTGTACAATGTAGCTTGTGTGAGAGCAAGAATTAGAAAATTTGAAAATCCAGTTTGTTGAGGATAAGGAATGGTACCTTACACAGGTGGGAGAAAAATCACCTCATACTACCTCTCACAGTGGTAACAGAGGCTAAAAGACAAGAAAGAATGGTACGTAAAAATTTGAAAATTAAGATAAAAAGCAGCTTGTATTTTCTATGTTGGACCAAAGGAAATTATGGGGAAGAGACAAAGGAATATATTATATAGGTAAAATATGACCTTTGCTTTAATATATTAAAAGTAGGAAGGGTTAATGGAAAGATTGTTCCAGGGGTAGAAATGCAAATGCAAATTACATTGTTGAGAGGTTTTACTTATGAACAAAACATAATTCTTTCAAATGGTGATGAAATAAGTCATCAGCATTAAGAGACGCCTTTCCAAAAAAGAGACTAACATTCTGGCCTCACTGACAGTGAATATGGTATTTTTAAAATGTCTGTTACAGCAAAAGAGTAAATAAGAGAAACATATCAGTAAGATGAAGGACATCAAGATACTTCAGTTGAGATGAGTTTAAACTAGATCACATTCATGAGGCGATACCAAAATGACAGCCTGAAACCAAGCACCTTCATTTAGCGTTCATTGAAATCATAATATTAATGTGCGATAAGAGATGTATTTCTGCCCTCATACAGGAAAATGCTTATGAATCCAAGTAACCTCAAATATGTTCTTACATCTCCCTTGGCACTGTTGCTAAAAAAACTGCAACTTGTCTTGTGATCCAGATCCTTTAAATTCCTTTGAGGGGACAGTTTTGTGTTTATTTAATAGGTTAGGCTGGAGGATGGTAGGAGGAATAAGAAAAAAACTGTAGAAGGAATGGACAAAATCAGGGCTTTCGACACAGAAAAAAAAAAGATATTCTCCGGGTAATAGTTCTGCTTTGTACTTTATTGCTGTCTAATTAGTATTCTTTTTATCATGCTTTATGAGACAGACTAATGTGATTATATTTTAGCCACATTAGTAAAAACAAAGCAAGAAAAAAAAAAGGAATATGATGATTAAATTAGTAATTATGCTAATTTGATAGGATGGAAACTTGCTTATGTAGGGTACAAATTTATTACTAAGATATATTTGCTGTCCTTAGGAAAAGTTTCAGTGTGAGTATTTATTTAGAACAATTCATGCCGCAAAAAGGAGCAGACAAGGGAAAGAAGTCTCTTGTAACTACCACCTTCAGTGTCTCAGAGTTCAGCAGAATCAGATCTGAGAATATAGAAATCTTGAATAAAATTAAACTGCTTGCAGCTAATAAGAAGGAAGATAACATGAAAGATATCTACGTGACATTCTTCTTGCTCACTGATCTGTAATTCAGACTTTACAGAAAATATGCTTTCATAGAAACTTTATTTTCATTGATTCATAGCTTATCCTTGGGTGTCAACACACCTTTAATATTTAATCTGAGACATATTGGAGTCTGCACAAGAAATAAGACCTGAACCAAAAATAGTTTTTCAGGTTTTCCTTCTGAAATGAAAAATGTAACATTCTCTACCATATGCTATTTCCTTCCATTTCTGGTAGTAGGAAAGCAAAAGAATCCTCCTATCTCCTTCTCACTCACCCAACAGTGTGTTTCATGCAGGACAAAGGGACTGTATTTCCTTCTCTCACCAGGAAAATGCAAATGAATACCTGCCACAGCAGAATCTTACCCACCAAGCGAAAGCACTGAGTGAGGACATATGAGAAATCTCTTCTCTGTGAAATTTTTCCCTTTGCACTGCACACCTCAGTAATAACACCAAAAAGGGAAAAAAAAAATAAAGCTTCTATACCATTTTGGTACACACACTTACAAACCAATTCTTGCACAACACCTGCACAGCAAAACTTGATCTCTGCTAGCAAATCAGAAGAGCATGGATTGGATCAAGTGTGAGACCCCACCTTCAGTACTGTACTCAGGTCTAGGGTCCTGATACAGGCAGTGTAGTGATAGGACAAGGGGTAATGGCTTTAAACCAAAGAAGGGGAGATCTAGGTTAGTTGTTAGGAAGAAATTCTTTAATGTGAGGGTGGTGAGGCCCTGGCACAGGCTGCCCAGAGAAGCTGTGGCTGCCCCTGGATCCCTGGCAGTGTGCAGGGCCAGGTTGGATGGGGCTTTGGGCAACCTCGGCTAGTGAAGCTTGTCCCTGCCCATAGCAAGGGGTTGGAACGAGATGATCTTTGAGGTCCCTTCCGGCCCAAACTAATCTGGGATTCTGGGATTCTGTAAGTGGCATTTAAATCCGTTCCAACAGACCTAGAAGCCCAGAGGCAATAGCAGTTCTGTAACTATAAGATCTTGCTTTAAAGATCTCCTATGTATTTAAAAAAAAAGAAAAAGTTTTGAACTTAGATTTCCAGGAAACTGCCTTAACTTCTAGGCTGCACTCCAACTTTCTGGCTGTAAAATCTTACTCTTCTCATGAAACTATTTGTGGTGTACAAACAAATTTGGGCATAGTCTGCATAGGAATAAAATATCTTTAATAAATAAATGGATTAATTTATGTGAAAAAGTGCACTATTAGTCCATCTGGGTAGGATAGAATTTAACTGACACCAGATTAGAACTAGACGTTTAATCTAAAGTAATTCCTTTCCAGGGTTAGTGGAGAGAGAGTTAATTTCAGAGGGCAATTTATCCTTCCCAGTTTAGACACCTACTTTATAACACGGTGAATCATACCCTTGAAGTGCCTATCAAGTAGCAGAGAGGAGTTGTTTAGACATCCTTCTTTTTGATGGCTGATGATAGCAAAAATTAATACCTCACAATGATTCTTATCATCACCCACTCCTTATACTACAAGCTGTACCTTCTTTGTCCTTCAGACTGCTTATCCATCTGCAGAGCTGCAATACCTGGACTCATGTAGTAGTCCAGGAACAAGAAGGAACAAGACTATCAGTGCCAGAACCAACTGTGCTTGAACTAACATTCTCATTAAGATGGAAAAGCTGACAGGTGACAGTCCTGGAAAAGTATGGAAGCATCCATGTACAGACCTTTCCTGATACCTCAGGGAATTGTTGACTGTCAGAAGGCCTCTGGGCTATCAATTCTGGGTGTTTATCCATGAGTTTGCCACCAATGACATTAACAGGTATCACCTTGACGAAATCAACAGTCGCTGTTGATGTGGGAGAGGAAGGTGAAACATCTCCAGATTCTCTGAATTGCTTTTCATTATTTCACTCTCGACAACCCTGTGTTAGTAGGAGTAATAAATCCCCCCAACATAATCACCTAAATACGGCTAATATTTTGTTTTCGTTTCTGACTGATTCCTAAGGAGAGGCTGTACCTGACAAAGAGGTGAAGTTTGCTCAGCAATTGGCTATTCTGTTGGAGCTGTCAGGTGTGGCCATCATCTCAGATTTGGAAGCTCTTGAAGACCTTGCTATTGCAGGTCAGTCCAAGGATTAAAAGAAGGACTTTATAAAATGCTTGCTATAATTTGCCTCTGACTGCTAAGTCTGTATCTCTGTTTGAAAGAGAGAAGGCAATGGACACTGATTTTTACATTATAAGTGCGATTAAAATTTGTCTATATGTTATTTCATATCAAATTAAATGTAAAAGTGTGATAAGATTACTGTATTTTATTCCTGTCAACATCGTTCTCAAAAGGAAGGATTTCACTCATTATTTGTGGATTGCTGCTTTACAATTATATCTTAATTGGCTTGATCACCAACTTGAACACTTAATATTACAGTATCATTAGCACATTTATTATTCATCTAAATCATACAATTACAGCAATTAAATTGGTTGCCTTTTAAATACTTGGTTCACTGATCTTTAATTAAAGGTCTATGAACTGAATTACATGGAAAAGGTGCTAAATGTTACAATTGTAGTGAAGGGGTTTATTTGCCGTGTTATACAGGACTGATTTAGATGAATGTCATATGCCTTACAACATACCACCTCCTTGATACTTCCTGGTTACCTATTGTTTGACTACCTATTAAATAAAATTGTAGGAAACTTCTTTCTTTTTTAATTCTGGTATAAGCTACATAGAAAAATACAATGAGCATAATTAAGAAATTAAAATCCAAAGCTAAACATACAATATATATTTAATGTTTTAAGTGGTTGGGGTTTTTAGTCTGTCAACAATTTTCATATAAGAAAGAATGCTGATTTCATGTTTAAAGGCTACACATGCATCTTTGGTCCTTGCCTGCATGGTCCCAGCTGTTAGTTTCCATGTATACTGTTCTCCTGTCTTAAGAAATTGAATTTCTACTGTGGTAGACAAGAGTTTTCACTTTAAATTAATAGAAAGAAGCACATTATTTGATAGGAATGTTTCTTTTTCCATTAATACACGAGTTCAGAGGCTCAGAGTTTTAGTCAAAGAAGGAAGTTCAAGAAGCAGAGAACAAAACAATGTGATTTTACTACTGCATAATATCACCATTTTTTTATATTTTAAATTCTGAGTTCAGCTGTAATCCCCTAATCTCTAAGAAAATAATAAAACTGCAAAAAATTGAGGGAAGAACGATCACAGGTATGAACCTTTGTTTCATCCCATATGAGAAATGACTGAGTCACTAAGTATCTTTAGTCTGGAAAAGAGATGATTCACAAGAGATATACTACAGGCCTATAAAATCATGAAAAGCATGAAGAGGTTGAATAAAAATTCATTATTCATTTTGTCTTCTAATAGAAGAAGAACAGTAGGAGCTATTAGTTAAAGTTAGTTGAAGCAAGGTGCAGAACAAACCAGAGGAAATGGTTATTCATGAAAGGGCAGCAGACATATGGAAACTCTTGCCAATGAATACAATGAAAACAAAAGGCTTCAGAGGAAACTGCAGAAACAGTTGGAAGAAGGATCCTTTATTATGCAGTATAAAAGCTAAGCATTTTTAATAGGGAATTTGTAATATTTTTTTCCCCACAAAATCTCTTTTCACAAACAACATAACCGATAAAAACAACAAAAAAGAAGCACTGTACTTTATTTTGGATGTCTTATGTCCTTGTCCTCTTTGAAACAATCTCTTTGAGCAATGTAGAAAGTCTGATGGCTATCTAGTCTGAGATGGCCTGACTGCGGAAACAGTCAGAATATGGACACAAGACACCTGAACATTCCCTATAAACATTTCTGACAGTATATCTCAGCAGTGTATTTTTAGTTTCTCTGATGAAAGTATATCTAGTACAGCAAAAGTGATTAATAGTATTCATCACTTTTTAGTTAGAGTCTTTATCTTATGAACTTTTCTTCCAAAGTCAGCATTTCCAAAGCTTCAGAAATCTGAGAATGTGTAATAAGAATCATGGGCTAATGTCTGAAATGCTGAATAATGTGATATTCAAGAGACGTACAGTCAACCAGAAACTTAAGTACAGTTTTGGGTAATATTTCAATATTATTTTGAACCATCTATTTAATCTAGTCCATTTTGCCTCTCCATATTTAGAGTAGGGGTAGTATTTCATTATTTCACATGGATATGAGAAGACAAAAACCCATTAATGACTAAGAAGTCTTCAGGTCTTATGTTGATGAGGTTCATACAAGTGCTTAGCAGGATAATACAGTATTCTGGCTGTGCTCTTTTAATGAAGCCATTAACAATTCACAAAAGCCAATGATGAATTCTAAGCAATGAATAGAACTAACAGTAGTTAATTTCAGAAAAGCTTTGATAACATTCTCAAACTGCAAAATATGGAGAATATCAAATTGTTAACAGGGGAGTTAATTAGAAGTGATGCAATAACACAGGAAACTTGATAGATGCGATAATTCTATGAAGTCTAGTGATATAAAGATTCTCAAAATCAGGTTAATCTTCCTACTATTGAATGATAAAAGGAAAAAATCTGCTCTATTAAATTTCTTAATTGAGACTTATCCAGCAGTACAACAAAAAGTGAAAGATCATGAGAATAATAGCTATGAGTAGGAACACTTCCAAGAACCTCAGGGTGGTTCAAACTATAGATCAATTAATGATACATTTTCCCATCTCTTTTTTGTTTTTACCCAATTCCTTATAAACTTCATCTTCTACAATTTGGAATGATATTCCTTATTGATGACTGTTACATTACTTCACAAAGGTCTTTATCAGATCTTTCAACATATTTTTCTATAATTTGCCTCCTCCGTTGTGTCTATCTTTTGTGTAGAAAAAGTCAAAACACACTTAAAAATTCCATTTCCTTCTTTTGATTTTGTATTCTAGCCTTCCTAGCAAGATTTACAGCTTATGCCTATGATACAATTGAAAAGGGCCCTATGAACCAATTCCTGGACTGAAAGGCAAGTGGAACTAATAATCTTTCATTTACTTTTGTTAGTCCCTTTTAAAGAAGGGATTTTCTTTCAGATAAGGAAAATGAAGATCTCTTACTGAATCTCTTCTACCTAGTACTGGAGATGTAACATCTCTGTGAATGTACTGCTGTTTATTTTCATGACCACATTCACTGCAATTAGAGTACCTACTTAAATTTAGTTAAATGTATACATGGCCAGACTTATATATATATATAAATTTAGGAAGATTCTTAAATCATTAGTACTTTATGACTGAACTGTCTACACATAAAAGTAATAACTCAATAAAAAAGAAGTGAGTGAGGTCGTATAGCATGAAGATTTTCATTCTTTCCCATAGTTTCATGCTTTTTCTTATTTCCAGCTTTTTTTCCCCAAAAATGTCAGCTTAGAAATCATATTCAGGTAGATCAATATCACTCAGGCATACGAAGAAGAGGTCTTCAGCATATTACAAAAAATAAAATTAAAAGCTTTGAATTCTACAAGTGATATCATTCCTTAGATTTAGACATTTCTCCAACTATAAAAAATTCCTTCAAACAAGAAGTCATATAAATAACTTCAGAATCTATAGTTTAATCCAAGTAAAAATTAAAATATCAACAAGATTGACATGGTTACATGCCCTTGGAAATCTCAGCAGAACCCAGACTGATCCCATTTCTTTAGCTACCTTGATGATGTTTCTACTAGGAGCTAATTCTCCCCTTCTGGCCTATGTAGATATTGAAATTGACATACAGAACTGTCTTTCTCTCTCTGTCCTAAACTCCCTACTAGGATTTTGATGATTCCATTCTGGTTTTAAGTACCTTCATTAAATATCTATTGTCAAGTTAATGGAAAAGATTCCTGTCTTATCTTTACCTCAAGTACTCCAACTCTATAGATGACTTAGCCATTTGCTCATGGTCATTTCTTTGTTTTCTCTAGATCCAGGTTGCAGCTGTAACCATGTAAAGGTATACGCTGCCTTGAATAATTACTCTGTGCAGCAAGGTTTTATTTGAATTAAGGTCATTATAAGGTCTCTTCTTTCAGTTATCAGTGTAAAGATTGGTATAGGGACACGAGTGTACTCCTATCTTAAAACAAAGTAAATTCACAGTGTAGTAACTCAACATGTGTAAATGCATGTGTGGGCTTATTTCCAGTACGCAGCATTTTGGCAGTGATCCTACCATCATTCTGAGCTCCTTTGTATGCTATCTAGAACCAACAGCTGTGTTTATTCATTTGCCTTCTGCTGTTCAGGGGTCATAGTGACAGGATGGCATTTCCATCTTTACATACTGATGCAGAGTTAAGCTACATAGTGCCGGTCCCAAATTGCCTCTCTTCATGGTAAGGTAAACTTTTGGGAGATGAAGGATATTTCTGAGGCCATCCTTCATGGGTTTGCCATGCAAAACTATAATCAGAAACCTTTTCACAAGAAAGTAAGAATGTGGTGTGTGGTCCAAGGGTACTCCTACCACCTGTCCATAGTGTGAACCAGCTGGTACAACTTCAGTATGTAGTTTAGTATCCTCCATCAATAGGCAATACACGATTATCGTGCTAATACAGATTTCCTCAATGATCCCACTCAAACCTTTACTCATCCAATGTACAAGCATATGGACAGATTCCACAAGATCCCCTAAAAATTCTGAAATCTACCTCAATGCCCTCCTCCCATGCTTGTTTAAAAGCAGTCTTCAGTCTCCCACACAGTTCTCAGTTAATCTTTTTTTCTGGTGTCATTAGATTTGATCTTACCATGAGTATTTTGTATTTCCTACTATGATGTATGGGAAGTATTTTTACTTTGGTTGTTGCATTTTCATGTTCAGTGGATAAAAAAATAGTGTTCTTTGAGTGACCTCTTGTCATCTCTACCCTTCTTCCAAGTGATAAAAATAGCTACCACTGCAATGGACTTGCAGAATTACTGTGTGAGCTGCCTGCTCTCAGCAAGTTACACTTCTTTCATGACTTTCCCACCTTCCTTCATTTTACAGCTTCCACTCTCACACTGTCAGAATAGGACAGGACTGACTTCGTGTCTCAGGCCAAAAAATCTGACTATCTCCTTCCAAGGGTGCACAGATACACAATTGTTCTGGTGGATAACATTGATGCATAGCTTGAAGATTCGCCTTCACTTACTTGAACTATTATTTTCTATACATGCTGAGCCCTCATAGTGAGGAAATTATTTTCAATATAATAATGATTTGGAAGAGTCAAAATGAAATCAGTGATCGGCCCCTTCCAAACCACTTTCTTTAATAAATACCTGTCCTCAACACAGGTCCTGTCCTCAACTGATCACAACACAGAATGCCTCCAAACTAGCAGTCCAGTACACCCCTTGATGCCTACAACCACTGCTAGAGAGATTGATGATTGTAGACGCCATCCATGTGTGGATGCAAAATGTAAAAAGACTGGTTGAAATGTCCTTCAGTCCTAGGTGGAAGATGGGAAAATGGTGTCTCTAGGTTGGCTGGCAACCCCTGCCCCCACAGTAGTAAAACAAATAAGCCTCCAACCTATTATGGTGTTCTCAGGGCTGAGAAGGACATTAGAGATGAGAGGTGGTCTTTTTCATAGCCACCGAGATGACCAAGACATGGCCAAGAAGGATCTTGGAGTGGTGCTGGTGGTCACATGAAAAGACAATTTGGAGAAATTTTCAATATCATGAAAAAATATTTAATCAGAGTACCTTTTCCACTGTTTTCTTCCCTTTTAATACCACACCTTTGAGTAGTTACAGCTCTACCAATCTCAGAGGTGCTTTCTATTTGATCCACAAGCTGTGGAAGTACCCCATATGGTCTTAGATCCAGCAGCTTCTGTGTTTCCACCTTTGAATTTTACTTGCCAGTGAAATTTAATTATTTCTGTCCAAGTATTCCAAACCCCATGGTTCCTCAACAGCAGCTAGACAAAACCAAATAAAAAAGTCAGATAGATAAATATAAATTAACATTACAGTTAAAAAGTGATGTTAAAAATAATTACAAACAATTCTAGGTTGAGCCCTGGCCTCAGAACAGCACCTCTTTCCAGAGCCTCACCGATATATCCCACACTACATCATAGAAAAATCTCACAGTGCCAAGAATAAAATAGGAGAGAAAAAACCACCATGACCCCATTTACCTGGTGGGCAATTCATATAAAAAAGGTACTTGTAGCCCTTGAGCAAAACCAGTGCAAAGTAATACCCTTCTTTGTTACTCCAGTAGACATGCCCTTCAGAGTAAAACCTAGGAATATGGTCTGGAAACTCTGCTAGGATTATTTTGTGGACATGTTTCTCACAGTAGTTAGCAGGCTGAGCCTGTCTGTAAGCATAACAGATAAATGGCCATAACCCCACCCACCAAAAAAGCAAATTTTGAGAGGTTTTGACAACAAAATTGACGATGTAATTTTTTTTTTTATTATTCTAAAAATAAATCAAAGATTACTGCAATACCATTTGGCTATTAATTATAAATATTGCTATCATCTCCGTTCATTTTTCAATAGTACGCTGATCAATAGAGTTTTGTTTACTCAGTGTATATAGGTTATCTGAAGAAAGAGACTAGCATCTGAACAACAAGATGTAAAGGAAGGTTCAAAGGAACCTACTGTGTCTGACCATCTGTGTGACCTTCAGGCTCTCATTTCACCTCTCTTACCCTCTGTTTCCCCTCCCACATTTTATTTCACCTCTCATTCTAGAGAGTTCTATGAGACGGATTGACAGTAGCATTAAATAATGCCTAGTAAAATAAAATTACTGTCTTGTAGAAGCCCCAGTACATTATTTCAATAAAAACAAGGAATAATGGTGGAATTTATTATTAGAAATGGAAATTCAACTGCCACTTTCCTTATTTCCCATGATAAAGGCTATATGTTTATAAAGTACTTCAGGGATTTTCTACTTAAAACCTGAAAAAAAAAATTTAGGCTCGTACATGACATATGTTTTTGAAAAATTATCCTAATTCCATTAATTCAGCTTCATTGCCAACTTCTAAAACACACCACCAGAATTGCATTCATTCTTCATTCTCTGCACTCAAGAAAAAGTTTGTTCACTTAAATGCTCAAACATAATTTGTTAGGAGAGTTTTGCAGGTCCTTTTGAAAATGTGACCTTTAATGCTGCTGTGCTTTGGAGAAAAATGTCAAATTTTTACTATTAATTTTTTTAGTTAGCATAAATAGCAATACGCTGACAAGGAAAGATTCACTTTGACTGAATAAGGAAAGTTGGGTTTTCAAGTAAAACGTGAACTTTTGCCTAAATGAAGGGGCTGTCAAGCTTTAAAAAAAAAAACACAACAAACTCGTCTGCCGGGTAAATGAAACAGTATGTCACATGTTAATACCTCAGTAAGCTGTAAATCACATGCACCAGAGGTGCAGATGGTGGGTTGACTTTAACCTGTCTTTACCAAAATGAATATTTCCAACAGTTCCATTTTACGGAGTGAAGTTCAATTATTGCCTATTAGGTTGCACATACTAGAGGCTAAATAAAATCACCCAAGATACAGAGATATTGATATAGAGCTATGGAGTTAAATATTGGACCTCTTTTCCTTACAGAGAAAACATCTTAATAAATGGCAAAAACACCTGAAAAGCACTGAATATTAAAATTTCTGTTTTGGGCAAAATAGGTACATTTAGGTACATACTTTATCTTCTCTGGTGACCAGAAACTTTTAAAAATAACTGCAAGATGAATCCCATAAAGGGAATTGGTAAGGCAGAAGGACTCCCTCAAGCCTGAGGCAGTCTGTGGAAGTCTAATAACCTGAATCATAAAGCTACTTCTCTTAGACTTCTTTTTATTAAAGCATATGCTTGCACTGAAAGAGACGCAGTATAGAGATAAAACAAAATAAAAAGTGTTCTAAATTTTCTCCCTGTCACTTTATTATCCTGCAAGAGTGTTTACTGAGGGATCCTCTTTGTCTTCTGATCTCGTTAGCCACGGCATGCCTTCAGCACATTAAAGAGACACAGAAATTGGATGGTCACATTGAAACTCACTTTAATCCATTTGTGCAATGAGTGGTTTGAGAGTGGATACTTCTGTCTAGAAATATTCCTGGGTGATTAAAATCAATGAAAGGCAATCAACAACCACACGGAGACGAGCAGTACCCCATTGCACATGTCCACATGACCGCCTAATAAGCTCAGTTAGTCCAAAGTGTCTGACATCATATTTACTGCACATTTGTGTTTGGCCCTGAGGGCCTGAAAGCATGGTACAGGCACAAATCTTGGTGTGTCACTAGTCACACCAAAGAAGGAATTAAATGGATTCCATAGAAACCCTCTAGATATGCTAAGAAAAAGAGAAAAGTACATTGTGTCATATGGTGCAACAAGTCTGTCCCGGATTTGGCTGCAATAGAGTTATTTTCTTTCTAGCAGCTGGTGTAGTGCTGTGTTTGGGAGTTAGCATGAGAGCAATGCTGATAACACACTGATGGTTTAGTTGCTACCAAGCAGTCAGGGACTTTTCAGCTTCTCACACTGCCCTGTGACCCAAACTGGTCAAAGAGATATTCCATACCATATGACATCATCTTTCATTTATAACTGGGGGGTGGGCTGGGAGGCACAGTAAGACTGGGAGTCTTGCATTGCAGCTGGGGACCTTGAGCAGCATCAACGTTCATTGGTGAGAAAATCTGCTGTTCATCACTTGTGGTATTGTTGTTATTTTTGTTATTATTGCTATTACTATGATTGTCTTGTTTTGTTTGTCCTAATAAACTGCTTTTATC
>VZTU01021806.1:54453-155647 GCA_013400835.1 Zapornia atra | reverse complement strand
GGCCCTTCCAACCCCTCTGTGATCCTGTGATATAGTGTGTATATCTATCCTCTTACTGAGGACAGTAAGAAGGTGGAGTTAGGGAATGCTGCCTTTGAGTCTGTCTACACTGCTGGAGACTGTTTGCAGGAGCCCCAGATGGCTGAAGCCCTGGAGGAAGTCAGGATAAACGATGAGTCTGCCTCAGTTGATGAGGATTGGGTCAGGGATGAATTAAGCCGTCTGGACATCCATAAATCTATAGGTCCTAATGGGATGCACCTGAGGGTGCTGAGGGAGCTGGTGGAAGTCATTGCTAGGCTACTATCCATCATTTTTGCTAAGTCTTGGGAAATGGGACAGGTGTCCGAGGACTGGAGGAAAGCAAATGTTACTCTAGTCCTTAAAAAAGGCAAGAAGGAGGACTCAAGTAACTACAGACCGGTCAGCCTCACTTCCATCCCTGGAAAGGTGATGGAAAGACTTATCCTTGGTGCTGTCCCTAGGCACATCAAGGATAAGAGGGTTGTTAGGAGCAGTCAACATAGTTTTACCAAGGGGAAGTCATGTATGACTAACCTAATAGCCTTTTATGAGGATATAATCGGGTGGATAGATGATGGTAGGGCAGCAGATAAACCAATAAAGCATTTGACACCATCTCCCACAGCATCCTTGTGGCCAGGCTGAGGAAGTGTGGTTGGGCAGGTCAAGTAGTGAGGTGGGTCAAGAGCTGGTTGAAGGGAAGAAGCCAGTGAGTTTTGATCAATGGGACAGAATCTAGCTGGAGGCCTGGATCTATGACTGACTGGTGGAGTCATAGAATCACAGAATGGTCTGGGTTGGAAGGGATCCCAAGGATCACAGAGCTCCAACCCCCCTGCCACAGGCAGGGACACCAACCTCCAGGCCTGGAGCTACACAAGGTTGCCTAGGGCCCCATCCAACCTGGCCTTCAACACCTCCAGGGACAGGGCACCCACCCCCTCTCTGGGCAGCCTGTTCCAGCCCCTCAACACTCTCTGTAAAGTACTTCCCCCTAATATCTAATCTAAACCTTCCCTCCTTTACCTTTAATCCATTCCCCCTTGTCCTGCCATTGTCTAACCTTTTAAAAAATTGATTCCCCTCCTGTTCCTCTGCTCCCTTCAGGTACTGGAAGGCTGCAATGAGGTCCCCCCCTTCAGGGGTCAGTCCTGGGACCTGTACTGTTCAATATATTTATTCATGGCCTGGATGAGGGAATAGAGTGTTTGCTGAGGACCTAAAACTGGGAGGGGCAGCTGACACCCCAGAGGGCTGTGCTGCCATCCAGCAAGGACTGGACAAGCTGGAGAGCTGGGCAGGGGGATGTTTAATGGGATTTAACAAGGGCAAGTGTAGGATCTTGCATCTGGGGGAGAACAACCCCAGGTACCAGTAAAGATTGGGGACTGGTCTGTGAACAGTTTTCCTCACAGCCTAGGTGGTACTTCCTACTTCTTTTCACAGACCAGGTATCTGACAAACCCTCACAAAAATCTTGGTGAGTTGAAGGGTGAAAATGCCGACCTGAAGCAACAAAAAGGATGACAATTTGGTATGTGGGACAGGGAAAGGCATGTAGAGATGCTCAGGGCTTGTTCTGAAGAGCTCAAGATGGCTGGACCAACACGTTTTCTTTCATGCTGTGGAACCTGGTGGAAAGCTCTGTGGGCTGTTTCATTCATCCAGGATGGAAAGGAAGGGATGGAAACTAGGTATCAGGGTTGGTTTTGGTGCCTGATAGATTATTCAGATGGTTCTGGTGGCTGGACCTGGCACAATTGAAAATTAACAGGATCTCTACTTATGGGCAGTGTTACTGTCCTTTCCTATTGTCATAGTGCTGGACAAAGGAGGGTGTGCAAGGCTGGCTGCTGAGCTTTCTCAGCTAAAGCATCTTGTAAAAACAGGGGCTGCAAGGAGAAAGAAGTTATTGTCTCTGCCAGCTTCAGGAATATTTGGTAGGAAAAGAGCTGTTTTTGCAAGCAATCATGTCTGAGAAGAGGTTGTAACAAGGTTGGCCACCACACTTACCTAGAGAAGGCAGCACAAAGTCTCCTCACCGTGGTTGAACCATGCTTTGGGGGTTGTGGCACACAAGGTCTCCTTCATCCTTACTTTCTAAATTCTGGTTCTGATGTGTTTGTAAAAGCTGTTTCAAACTTCTGGTGCAAGCAACGTTCACTCCTTGTGCTGAACAAAAGGTCTCCCAGAAGGCCAAAGATATGGTTAAGAGCATTACATAGGGAAAGAAGAAATGCCATAATGAAGGAAGACATGAGATTTCTTTTTTTATCTGTTAATACATTTATTGAAATATGGGAGTTTCAACCCAAAAATGGGAAAGGAAGAAAATTTGAAGTGATTAATTTTGGATGACCTGAAGTATATTGCTTTTACGTATTTGAAAGGATACTCTTTGACTTTATGCTTTGAAATAGCACTGATTTGAACTGTAAATAAACATTAATTAAATGACTCAGAAATCATAAATCCATTACTTTCTGGTCAAACTAAATATTTGGTTGACCTAACATGGCTTCTCTCAGATGTTTTTTTCCCCAGGAAAATGCCTGAAACATTGTCTTGCAAACTTTTTTCTCAAGCCCTTAGTTTTCACCATCAAACTGAGATGTTTCCTTGCCCTACTCCAGGTGGCAATCATGATTTTTTTCCTCCTCTTTCTACACTCAGAAATCTGATTTTCCCCCTAGGGAAATATCTGCAATCAGGATTTTTCCATTGCTTGTCTCCTGCAAAATGCATTATTCTGCTTGAAGGGACCTGCTTGCTGGCATGGGAAGAACTTAAACCTGACAGGGGTGGTGGAAGCCCCATCCCTGGAGACATTCAAGGTCAGGCTGGATGGGGCTCTGAGTGACCTGTTGTGCTCACTGCTGGGGTTCTCAGGAGAAACAGGACCACAAAGCCATGGGCAGCAAGTTCTGGGAAGGTGGTTTGAGGTGTGTGCAGAAGTTCCCACCCTCTGCGCCCAGGTTAACCCCCATCACATGTAAGTGTCCCTGGAGCTGGCAGGAGCCTCAGTGTATAGTCCAGCAACAGTTAAACCAGAGCCTATAACACCATTCCACAACACTGGTGTCCTTCTCCATTCAGTGGTCCTCAGGACATGCAGAGGAGTGTGGCAGCCTTCTCCCAGCTCTGTGCAGGGCTGTGGCTGGTCCCTCTGCCCAATGCCAGTCTCTTCCCTAGAGAGGCCACATCATCCAAAGACCAGAGCAGCAGAAAATGTCCCTGATCACTGCAGTTGGTTTGGACTAGGTGACCTCTGAAGGTCCCTTCCAACTTTACACATTCTATGATCCTATGCATATAGGAGAACAAGGAAACTAGGATAATGTTCAGATTGCTTCCTTGCACCAAGCCTCAATAGAATGTTCTATGGAAAGAAATGGTGTAGCATGATGTGAAAAATAAGGTTTTATTCTATTTATTGGGTCTGACTTGAAACCTCTGTTGAGGAAACCTGTTGATGGGATGAATATTCTGGTACACAGAGCAGCAGCATGTCTCTGGGTTTCTGTAGTCTGTAGTACCAGTAGAAATACATGGGGGAAAAAAAAGATTAATCCATGTGGCATTTGAGTGTTGCTGGGGGTGGGTCTTGTCTGTTAAATTCAGTTTAAAACTTCTGAAGGGTCTACTGAAATGGTTCAGACCTTAGAAGGAAACAAAAAAGAAATACTGAAAGGTTAAGGAATCTCCTACCAGCATTTTCCTGGGAAATGTGGAGTGTTACAGGGTTTTGTATAACAAAGAGAAGGCTGGACAGTCTTCAAACACTGGCAATTAGAAAGGGCTGCAGTCAAGTAGAAGACTGATCTGGGCAAGAGTCAGGAAGATGCATCTCCAAGCAGAGTTCCCTGGTGATGAAAGCAAAGGTGGCTCTTGCCCCACAGGGACCAAAGCCTTTTATTTTCTCTGTTTTCATTGGGAAATTGATTTTAAAACCCCACCCCCAAACTGACTATTTCAAGTCTGAGAGGTTTAGAAGGGCAGCTTGTATCATTGGACCTCCCTGTTCCACCCAGGATAAATGAATCAATGAATTTGAAGATTTAATTTAATATCCCCCCTCCCCTGCCCCCTGTTGTCATCGGCCTCTGTGTTGAAGGCTGGGGGGAGCATGGAGGGGTCCCCAGTTTTCTCTGGATTTCAGTGGACCTGTAAGAAAGCAGCCTTCTATTAATTGTACTCCTCCCAAAAGGCTCTGAATGCTCTTTGTGATGAGCTGCGTGCTCCTTAAATGGGGCTCTGGTGAGGGAGGGGAAGAACGAGCTTGGGGGGTGGGGGGGGGAACCCCCAACCATTCAATAACCACCCCCTTCTCCCAAACCAAGGATTCACGTGTCCCCTCTGCCTCTCCCCAAAAGGGAGCAGGAGCTGGAGCTGAGTGAAAAATGCTCGTACAGTTTTCAAAACAAATTCCTGGATGGAGTGTGTGGGCTGCCAATCACCGCCCCGAGCGCGCCGTATGCTTGTCTCCTTTTGTCTGGTCTTTTTTAGGATGGGAGCTGCCTGGATTGTCTTACAGCCTGTTTGCACACTCCTCTATACAACAATTTGCCTCAGATGGCCCTGGGCCAGTTGTGGGCCAGTCCTGGAAGCCCTCAGGCAGAAGAAGAGCTGCTTGAGTGGTCCTTCCTTTCCCAAACCTCTACCTGTGATTCCTTCTGACCTACCAGTGTGTGTTCATACATATCTTTACATACAATTGTTTATTTTGAGCTGGGAAGGTTTTGATATGCTTATTCTCTTATTTCTCAGGGTCTCTTATCTCCTGCTGCTTGTCCTAAGAGTTCCACCCCTCAGACCAGACAAGACCAGGTCAGGTTTCACCTCATTTAGGAGGAGGAACCTAAAATCTTCTTGAGAACTTTTTTCAGTAGTTCTTTTTTTCAGGGTTTAGCCAGTTGTGTACCCCAGTAGAGACCAATTCATTTCACATTGGAGGAGTCATTGCTAGAGCTGCTAAGGTGGAAAAGCATGTTTTTATATATATATCTCAAATATATATACACACATACAGTACTCCTCCCCCTGCCATTTCCCACACATACAGATATCTTTGAACTGAAGTGGTTTTTTCCAGTGTTCCTAAATTCAGATCATCTAAAAAGTGCTTTTAATTTAAGTGAATTTCTTGTTACCATTTTTTCAACAGAAGTGGGGCTGAATCACAGATAATCTTAGCTTCCAATCATCCTCCCCAAAATATTTTAATTTAAGAAATTATTACATACCATTTCATTTTATTAACCTATTTATCTGCATTTGCAAGGAGCTCGTGGATTATCCAGGACTGCATTACACTAGGTCCTATACAAATATGAATTGGATCTGAAACCAATTAGAGGTTCAGTTTCAAGATGTAGGTTGGTCATTAATCTCTGGTTTGCCAGACAATATAGCTCTTTTCTCCAGTACAATAGCTACACATCTATATTTTGGGAATGGGATTCAGGAGAAATTAAGCTTGCATGTAAGTCCTTAATTGCTGGTGGGAAACTCTAGCAGCATCTGGTTTAGCACTGATGTGTAATGTATTTGTTAATGGCCCATAAAAGTGGGTTGTGAAGATGTGAGGGTCAAAAGCTCATGTAATTAGTGAGATTAACCAAGACGGAAGGATTTCAGGAGGCTCCAGGCTAGCGGGATGGGCAGCGTGATAGCAGGTGGAAGTCAGTGCTGACAGCCACAGAAGGGCAGGTTACACCACAGAAGGGATAACTTGAGCTTCTGGTATGGTAAGTGCAGCTGAAGTGACTGGTAACAGTGGGGAAGAGGGGGGGAGGTAGATCCAAGTGATGCTGTGGAGGGTAAGTAGAAAACCTCCTCAATGCATGGTGATAGTGGAAATAGCAATGACCGTGTTAGGGTTGAGCAGGGGTGAAATGAGCGTGTGGCATCAGTGAAAGACCCTTTCCTGAGCTGCTCTCTGATCCCGGCATCTAACAGAGTATATGGAGTAGAAATAGAAGTTGTCAAGATGAAAAAGAGTAGAAATAAAGCAATATTAATGAAAAGTCTGGGGTCATTTAATGTAAAGAGATGACTAAATGATATGAACGATGTAAAAAAAAAATAGTCCAGTGAATCAGCGGCTCCTTTTCTTACTGATGGAGCATAAGGAGAAATTCCATGTAACTACAGAAAATAGCAGTATCAAAGAACCCCATGTGCAAGGAAACATGATGTTTGTACTTCTTACCAAGGGGACAAGCTTGGGAGCTTAGTCTCTAGGTATTAGCGAGGCTGAGGACCTGTGTATGTGACATCTCAAGACAGTTCAGCATTCCTGGTGCTGTGTTAGACACATGGTGTCATGGTTGTGACCTGCACGCATGGTGTCACCTGCAAGCCTGGAAGGGAGGGAGGTAAGGAGGTGGCTGGGAAGCATTAGGGGTTCCTGCCTTTTCACCAAAGCATTTGGTCCTGGCTGCAGTCCATGGTGGATTCTCTGAGGTCTCTCTCCCCAGCAAAGGCCTTGTGACATACAAGGTTGTCCCAGGCTGCGAATGGATTTAAATTTGTGCTGTAGGGAGAAGGTTCAGGGGTTCTGTGATATGCTCCCTGATATTCCCTTTCCTCCACCCTTGGACTGTGCAGATGAGGAGGAGAAGGGTGCTTCACCCCCACTGCATGCTCTGCAACTGCGGTGGATGCGTGTGTGCGCGGCGGAGGTGTGCAGGATCAGGCACAACGGCAGCATCACGGGGGACGCTGTGTCGCAGAGGGGTGGTGGGCGGCTGGGGAGGAAGCCTGCCTGTGGCTGAAAATAAAGCCCAGGGGGCGGGTGGGGGATCTCCCCACCGGTGCACATCTGCTCGCGGGCTGGCGCTGCTCCAGGCATCATCCTTCTCACCTACCCCACCTCGGTCCAAAGCGGTTGGCCTCTCTGGTTGCTGTCACGTTGAAATTAGCTGGGGAGAGACGCTTCACCCATTTCCTTGCCTAGTTTCTATGGTGATATTCCACTCAACTGTTTTCAGCAGGTCTGGGTTTATTTCCCTGCAGATAAGGCAGCCTATGCTAATATACTGCAGCCTGGGCTCTATATCTTGGCAACAAGCCGAGGGTTTGTACCGCTGAAATTAAATGGCTCTAGGTAGGCTGTGTTTCAGGCTGGGTTTGGCAATAGCTGGCATTATCTCCTAAAATAATATTTTGATTGTTTATTGCTGCTGTTTGACACCCTAGGCTGGAAGGCAGGCTTGGGGAGCACATGGAAATGTGCCTTTGCATGTTCTTCCTTGGTGCTCCCTGGTGCAGAAAGCTCAGGGACCGCCAGCTCTGGCTTGGTGAAGGCTGAAATAGAGTGTGCGATGTGGGAGGAAAGAAATGTGTGAGAGAGGGTGTTGGAAGCAGTGGGAAAGGGGCTGTGCTAGGGATGTTCAGCCTGGTTAGATCTGTGTTGACTCCAGGTGAGTAATTCACACCTTTCCCTACACCAGGGAGCTGCTGCAGTTCCCATCCCTGCTCTACCTAGCAGGTCTTTGGGAGTAGGCCCACCTGTGTTTTTCTCCAACATGGCCAGAACGCTTTGGGTGCCGTCAGGGGAAGGGAATGTACATTTCTCCACATACAGTGGGGATGATGGGGTCACTCTCTTGCTGCTTTTGCGGCTGGTGCAGCTGTTTGTTGAACACCTTCCCTTATGGTGGCTGACAGGACTGCAGCTCATCTATCCCTGCAGAAACTGACAGTAATTGAGATCTCCAAGGGCCCTGTCCTTCACCTGCATCTCAGAGAAGAAGGCTTGGTCTCACATCTCAGTGCACCGAGTCTCTCAGAGGGCTGTGCAGCAGCTCAGCTTTGACTGGGATGATATTTGGGAAGGGAGATGTTCTCTTTAGCTTCTCCAAAGCAAATATGGTTCCAAACTTGCTTCTGCAGTGGCACTGTCACTGTGACAGGAGGAGTCTCTCTCTTTCCCTTCATGCAGTGGTTTCTTCCTGCCAGGGATGTTTACTGGGGCTCACCTACCCGGGTCACGCCAGCGTGTTTGCTGCAGAAGGGTGCAAACAGACTTAGGGAGAAAATGGAATCCCCCCCATCCAACAAGCATTACCGGGCCCTTCAAAAGGACCTAAAAGTACAGACAATTCTTTTAATAAATTAATATTGTTTCATATCAGGTGGGTAACCTGGGGGGAAGAAGAAGACTGGGAATATTGCAGCAGAGGGATGCTGACGCTCGTGGTTTTGCTCTGAGCAGGAATATTCCTGCCCAGCAGGGAAAAGAGGACAGGCAGGACATTCCCAAATGCTGGGGCTGTGCCCTGAGAACCAGGGACCCTGCAGTGCATCACGGAGCTGGCAGAGCAGCTGGGACCTTGTAAAGTGATAATGTATTGAGACCCACCTTACTCTGCTGTGGTGATGGTTGGACTCTCAGCTCCCATCTTTCTCATTCTCACATCTTCACCTCCGTGCCCCCAGGCTAAAGCCTGTTTTGAGAGCTGCCATCTTGAGAAGTGTCTTGGAGTCTCAGCAGTGCTGACTCTTCCCGCGGGTGCTGTGTGAGAGCAGGCAAGAAAGCAGGTCTGTTGTGGGCTCAGACGGCATCTGTGCCTTCGCAGGAAATGTGGTGGCACCATCAAGTCTCCTGCAATGTGACGCAGGTAGTTGGCTGCTTCCCTGATACGCTTCACACCTCTCAGAAGTATGACTGATCTCACCAGTGGCATTTTAACGTACCCACCACCAAAGCTCTGGGCTGACGTTTCCAGCAAATTCTGTTCCTTTTCAAGGGGACGTGGTTTAGAGAAGACCTATGAAAACAAGTGAAGATTTCACTGAGTAAGTTGCAAATTTCAGCTCATCCCAGGCTCCCCCTGAAGATGCTGCCCGCCTCCTGCGTTTGAGGTGACTGAAGGCGGGGTGTCACCAAACCATGGGCTCAGCTCCCACCACCTGTGATCAACCCCTATGCTCCTTGGCCAACTTTGGCAGCCAGGGACCCTGTCTGTGTAAGGGAGGAAGTAATCCTGCCCAAGTTGGAGAAGAGATTTGGGGAAGATCAGTGCTGTTTCTGGTGGGCTCAGAACCTGCTTGCAATGAATGTTCTGGAAAAACTACAGTGCATCTCCAAGAAGCACTTGGCTTGGGGCAGCCCCCCAAATGTCCTGACTCCACAGGCAGTAAGGTGTGATCTCATCCTCTATGTTTTTAAGAACAAAAATGTTTTCCTGGACCCAAACAGAGGATATTGATGCAGTGAGGGGGGTTGGACAGTTGAGGAAACTTTATAAACTTGCTCCAAGTCCAGGACGTGCATGCATCCAGAGCACTGTCCAGCTCTTGTTTAGCCAGAGGGTGGCCAGCAGGGACAGGGAGGGGATTGTCCCTCTCTACTCTGCCCTCGTGAGGCCCCAGCTGGAGTCCTGTGTCCAGATCTGGGGTCCCCAGCACAAGAAAGATGTGGGGCTGTTGGAGAGGGGTTAGATGAGCCACAAGGATGATTAGAGGGCTGGAGCACCTGCCCTACAAAGAGAGGCTGAGGGAGCTGGGCTGGTTCAGCCTGGAGAAGAGAAGGCTGTGGGGGGACCTCACTGCAGCCTGCCAGTCCCTGAAGGGAGCTTATAAGCAGGAGGGGATTCAACTTTTTAAAAGGACAGACAATGGCAGGACAAGGAGGAATGGATTAAAACTAAAGGAAGGAAGGGTTAGATTAGATATTAGGGGGAAGTTTTTTACAGAAGGAGTGTTGAGGGGCTGGAAGAGGCTGCCCAGAGAGGGGGTGGGTGCCCCATCCCTGGGGGTGTTCAAGGCCAGGTTGGACGGGGCCCTGGGCAACCTTGTGTAGCTCCAGGCCTGAGGTTGGTGGCCCTGCCTGTTGCAGGGTGGTTGGAGCTCTATGATCCTTGGGATCCCTTCCAACCCATGCCATTCTGTGATTCTATAAGGGGGGTCCAGCACAGTTATAGTTACAGCCACAAAGCAACTACAGACAACTGACCTGTGTTGCAGCTAATTGTGCTGCTCTGGTTTATTTTTGTCCATCTCAGACTAACAGCTTGTATGTCTGACAGAAGCTTGCTTTTTCTTTTCCCCTTCCAGTGAAGGATTATTAATAGATGAGGTATCAACAAAGAAAAGACCATTTGAGAAATAAGATGGGACACTTGCTCTACAGTGGAAAAAAACAACAGCACACACCCACATGAAACATTCTTTTCTTTTTAAAGAACATTGACAAGAAAGCCCTTCTTTCCTTTGGGAGGCATTCATATTCCCCAGAGTTCATGATTCAGCCAGCATTTCTGCCCTCTTCAAATAGATTAAAATCTGAAGGACTTTTTTTTTCTCCCCTATCATGCTTGAATGATTTTAACTTAGGTCAGATGCTGACTTGCAAAAGGCTGGGCTTGAGCATCGTCTGCTTTTATCACTCCTATCTGAGACTTCATGGTCTCTCTTTCAGGTTCTAAATAAAATGCAGCTAAACATAATAAAATCTCATGCTTCAGGGCAAAACATAATTACCTGTAGGGATCTGGAAGAAATAGTTTTTCTTTGGTGAACAGCATTGATTTATGCAATGTGGGTTGAGGGTATTTTTTATGGGCTACCACTGGAAACAGACTCTGTGGACCAAAGGTCTCTGCTTGTGATACGCTGATGGTTCATGTCACAGGGCTTGGAAGGTGGATTCTAAGGAGCAGAGAAACATTACCTTCAGGCTCTGGGAGACTTCTGGATTCAGAGCAGAAGTAGAACTTCATAGCAGAGTAGGACAGAGGAGATAAAAGTGCCTGTGGAGAAGGAACGCGATGCCTCCGTTCAGGCATTGAGTCGTGCCCAGGGTGCCACCACCCTTGGGATGCTGCTGCACTTTCCATTTGGCATCCCATGAAACCCAAGTGATACATTTGTCCTGAGAGCTTGGCCCCTGTGGTGCTGTAACACACTTTCTCTCAGCTCAGTAAGCAGAGTCCGAACACAGAAATGGTTTCAGAGAAGAATTTATGTTGTCAATGCAGCACCTGCCCCGTTTCTCCAGAGAAAGAGGCGCCCTTCACAGGGTAAATCCTTGAGAGGATTGGGAGTACTGATGGGAAAAAATGAGACATCACTGAGTTTAGCAGGAGAGATGTTCTTTGAAGGCTTTGAAGCTCGTTTAACAGGTGGGTTATAGCCTGGGGCTGATGTTTGCCAGGTGGCTCAACTCCTAATTATTGTCCTGGGACCAGCTGAGTGGGGAAGGTTTAAAAGGGCAGAGGATGGCCAGATGCTCTTCTGGTGGCAAGGAGAGAGGCTGGTGCTGTCTGAGGCTTGGGTGCAGAAGGCTGAGGTCTGGGCTCTAGCATCACCTTTGGAGTTGAAGATGTGCTTGCTCCTGAATTCTTCCTCTCTGCAACAAGAGGGTAATAGTGCATGTCTGGTCTGGGTATCTGTCTGCCCTGTCTCTTGAGAACGCAGGTTTCTTGGGGCTCATGTTTTCTCTGTGTAAAACTTGGTGTTTTTATGAGGCATGGTGGGGTGTTGGCCAAGCTGAGCTCCCCAGGATTGCGGCGTTGTTGCGTGATGTGCTGTTGGGAGGTGGCTGGTTTCTGACCCTGGGCCTGCAGTTCCTGTGTGTTGCTTGGATTGAACCTGCCTGTTCCTTTCCATAGTGCCACAGCTGCGACCATTTGATGGCTTAAGCTTGTGAAGCCCCTTTGGAAAGAGAACAAAAGCTCTGGTGTTATCCTTAATGGTGGGCTGTGAAAACCACATGCTCGGTGATGTGGAGAGAGAGTGGAAGTGCCAGGCTTGCCTGCTGAAGAAGGTGACTGTGTGTGAGACTTCACTGTTGAAGACCTTGTCTCTTGGGTTAGACAAAACATAAGCTCTATTTTCTCTTAGAACCAGAGTTTCATTTGAGCTGGGCCTCAAGTGGTCCGTGGCTTGGGAGTGCATGTTGGAGAAGGGGGAGCAGGCTCTGATCTGTGTCTGATACTTCTTGTTTCACACTACAGCTCTGTGTGTGTGATGGTAACTTAGTGATCTAGGGTTATCCAGCCCTGGTTTCCCCAATTTTCCCATTTGTCTGCTGCACTTGAAAATAAAGTAGCCATAGGAGCAGCACATTTATACATCCCAGGACTTTCTGACATGATGGGGCTGTATTTCTTCTCTGTTCTGTTGGCTACAGATAATTGGTGGCTCAGGTACCATTAGAATTTTAAAAAGCCTCAAAGAAAGTGATACAGAAAGAAAAAACAAAATAGAAAAATAGCCTGTTATCATTCTGGAACTGATATCTTTATTACACAGAAAACAATATCTAATAAATATATAAACAAAATATAATCTCTCAAAAAATATAATCTCTCTGAAAGCCCTGTTAGTGGTGTGTCTGAAATGCAGTGATCTGCTGAGACTCCAGCTGCTTTGCCAGAACCAAATCTAATAACCTCATGGCTCTACCAGGACCTGTGCAAACAAGAAGGATGTGTAACTGTGGCCATGGGATTCATAACTTTGCAAACTGTGGTTTTTTTCTTGAAGTTCAATCCTTAAGCTTATTAACAATTTTATTTGTAAAGTACCTTCTTGGAGGTGCTTAAGGTGTTGCACAAGCTATAAAAATGCTCTAATAAAGAAAACAGCCTCATAAAAAGTATAGAAATGAAAAAAACCACTAAAAAGGCCCTATCATGAAGATAGCAGCTGTTACAAGCCATATATTGATGTCAAAATTGTCTCTTCTTATGCTGTAAAGATTAATACTTTGCCACTGGGAGCTCAGATACCATGGTGACAGGACCAGGGAAAGATTTTGAGTAGAAGAGGACAGACTGAAAGAGTGAAGTCAAAGCAAAGGATGGCTTGTCACCTTTGTAGAGTGAGGGATGTCACCCTCTGTATCAGCCCAGACCAGAGCACGTCCCCACAGCCCTAAAGTGAAAGGGTTTCTGCTGGGGCTCTGCATAGCTCTTCATTCACCTGCTGTCCTCCTCCGTGCTCTCTGGGGCAGAACAACTTGTCTTTAGCCTGAAGCATTGCTGACCAGAGCAGAGAGCTGTAACCCCAGCACCTGTGTGTGCACACAGAAGCTCTGCCCAGTGAACGTGCAGGTGATGTCTTGGTATTTGGCTGGAAGTGGGGATCTTGTGCCAGTGGGTGTGTTTAGAGGTAGAAAATCTGTCATCCACCCTCTGTCCCTGTTCCTAGCCGCTCCCCTTCTGTAAAGTTTCTGGTGCAAGGATTTCCAGAGCTCTGGCTCCTGAGCACTGGTGGTCTCCCAGGTTTTGCCTGTGTTGTCCTCGCTGTGCGTTCAGTCCCGTGTGATGGTGGTGGGGACACGTGGGGTCTGCGAGCTGTGCTGGGGTGTAAAGGGCTAGAGGCTGGGGAGATGCACGGGAAGCGTCTTATCCCATTCCCTCTGCTGAGCCTGGAGACAGCCTTGACTATTGCACAACACTGGTGGCACAGCAAATTGTGCCTTTTGTAAAAAAAAAAAAGGGGGGGTTTTTTAATCAGTGGCAATTGCTATGTGATTTCTCAGAAAGAGGAGCAAAACATACACCCGCTTCCCTCCCCACCTCCGCTTACAGCCCCCAGTTTATTCTGCCTTGTCTATTTTTGACTTCTCAGAGTTACTGGGAGAACAAGATTAGCAACTGATCATTTATGCTGATTTTCTAAGTGCTGAAATGTCTTTCATTGAAACTGTCATTCAAGAAAAAAAAAACACCCCAACCATTACATTGTGCGTTCAGTGTCACCACGTACTGCGACTACGGCTGCGGCTTATAACCCTGTCTCTGGGATGGGGAAGTTTGGATGTTGTTGGTTGTGAATTGGCTTTGTCTTGAAAGGAAGAGAGAGGCTGGCAGAAGCAGCTGGAGGGGGCACTCAGTCTGAGCCTGACTGCATCCCTTGATGCTCCCCCAAAAACTGCTGTGTGCAGGGGGGGTTTCACGGAGCAGGATGCAGGGTGTCAGGGTGCTGCTTCGTGTGGTCCCTGCTTTTGTGCAGCCACAGGTGAAGATGCTCTTATGGCCTGAAGAAAGCAAGGGCTTGTTTATCATCGGTGCTGACAGGAAGAGTCTACTTCTCCCTCCCAAGGCTGTGGAAAATGCTTCCCAGCCTCTGATTTAGAGGCATTTACGGTCTGAAGATGGGGGTGCGCCTCTCTCCAGGTTGGAGGTGGTGTGGAAACATGCCAGCCCAGTAAAAGCTTTCAGCAGGGCTCCCTGGAGGCACTGCAGCTGCTGGGGATGAGAGGTTGTGAAGGGATCTGGCCTCCAGCTCATCCCACTGTTAACCCCTCCGTGCCAGCTCAGGCATCCTCCTCCTACCCGTTGTCCTTTGGTGTTTCCCTCTGCTTAGCTCCGGAGCCGTGCCAGCTTTCCCCATATCCCACCAGGAGCTCAGTCAGCTTGCCTTGACCTTCCAGGCTTCCACAGCAGCGCTGGGGTTGTAGAAGGCAAATAATTGGGCCTGGCCTGTGATCACCTGCTTGATTCCCTTTGTCGGCGCAGGCAGCAGGCGCAGCCTTGAAAGGCTGCTGCAATTACCCACCTTGCCACCCATCGCTTTTCTCCACAAGCTCCATTTTGATCCACGCTACTCCTGGCAACTTGTAGCATTACCTACCAGTGCTTTGATGTTTGGAGACTGAAGTATGTTGGAGGCAGCATAAAAATTGCATGTAATTATCCTTGGTCTGGGTCTGTGGGAGCAAGGAAACATCAATATTGATGCGTGACAGCATTTATGTTTTATGTGCGAGCATACAGCTCCTATCCTCCATGTTCAGCAGGAGTTTTTGATCACTGCCTGTGTGCTGCACCATTAGAGAGCTGCTCTGGTGCTGTTTCCTTGCCCTCCCGGGGCTGGTGCCGGGCCGGAGGCTGAATGCTGCGGTGGCCTCTGGAGCTGGTTACAACGGGTGGAGCCCAGCCCTGGGGGACCGGCAGCGGCTGCGCAGCCGGGAGTGGGGCCACAGCTTCCCAAAGTGTCTCTGCACCAGGTTTCTTCTCTGTCTGTACTTCTGCACCGCTGCTGACACCGATGAATAATTCAGGCTGAGAGATGGAAGAGGGAGGATGAGCACTCTCCTGGCTGGGAGAAGGGAGGCGCTGAGAAGAGGGGAGCGGTACCAACCCCACCACAGCCCCGGGGAAGGGAGGGGGTCAGGCAGCAGTGGGTGTGCTTGGGGGCACATCCTCTGGTGCAGAGGTAAGAGGGCAGTGCTGTCCCTTGGGGGAACTGGGTCGGCTCCCCTCAGCCTGAGGGTGCTGGGGACAAGCTGTAGGGGAAGGGGTGGGTGGTGCAGGGAGGCTGGCTGTGCTCTGCAGCAACCTGCTTGGGACAAAATCCTCGCTGACTCTGGTAATCTCTGAAATCACAGCCAGGACCAGGCACTCACCACCTCATTTTCTCTTCTGCACCCAGTCTGTGCCTCCTGCTGTCTTTTCTTCCTGGTGTTGGTTGTGTTTGGACTGTAGTGATTTTAATAGGCAGCTGGACTTCAGGAATTTGTGCCCTGAATGTCTTCAAAGGTCTGTGTCCTAAGAAGAGTGTGCTGAGCAAACCCTCCTAGGATGGGATGGATGGGGAAGCATGGGGTGGTGTTTGTGCAGAAGAAGTGGCAGGGGGTTATGGGTGAAATGCCACATCCCAGATAGACCACACCTGCCTGGATGGGTTTACAATGGGACCTTGACATGTCTGGGAGGGATTCACTGTAAACCAGAGCAAATATGAGACTGCACCTGGAATATTGTGTCCCGTTCTGGGCCCCTCAGCTCCAGAAAGACACAGAACTCCTTGAAAGAGGTTAGCGCAGGGCCACAAAGGTGATGGAGTGGAACCCCTTCCTCAAGAGGAGAGAGCTGGGCCTCTTTAGCTCAGAGAAGAGGAGACTGAGGGGTGACCTCATCAATGTTTATCAATGTGGGAAGGGCAAGAGTCAGGAGGATGGAGCCAGGCTCTTCTCAGGGATGGCAGTGATAGGACAAGGGGGAGTGGGTGCAAGCTGGAGCAGAGGAAGTTCCTCCCCCAATATGCAGAAAAACTTCATGATGAGGGTGACAGATGACAGAAACTTCATGATGGGACAGGCTGCCCAGAGAGACTGTGAAGTCTCCTTCTCTGGACATTCAAACCTGGCTGGATGTGTTCCTGTGTGATTTAGTCTGGGTGACCCTGCTCTGGCAGGGAGTTGGACTAGATGAGCTTTGGAGGTCCCTTCCACCCCCTAATGCTCTGTGAGTCTGTGAAACAAAGGAGGGTGGGCTTAAGAGTGGTTCTGGCCCAGCCTTTTGAGACAGTTAAATAATGAATAGCGCAGAGGGAATCTGTGGGATAATGGCATCATCTCCTTTGGGACCGAGTGTGTGTGTGTGCCAGGCAGAGAGCATCAGGGGCGGTGGGATCTGTCTGCTCACACAGCTCTAGCTGTTTGCAGAACTGCAGTCTCAATAACCCCTGAGTAGGTGCACCTTCAGGCTTCCAAACTCCTGACCTTTTGCAGCTTTAACAAACCTGGATTTTTGATTCTTGTATGCTGGGGTCTTGCTGAGATCCCTCCATTGTGTGGAAAACAAGCTGGGGCAAGGCTGGTAGGACAGAGAGCTAAATTGATGTTGCTATGTGACACGAGATGTGGATGGATGGAGGTGCTGACAGCTGTGCTGTGGTCTTCAGGTGTGTGAGGCTGTGGGCTGGGTCCCTGCTGGCATTTCATGATGCCTTGGGACAGGGGAGGCATTGAAGCTATGCTGTGTGTGGATACATAGGCATGCAGAGGTTGTGCTTACCCAGTGCTTCTGGTCCTTGAGAGTCTATCCTGGCGATTAAAGATTTGCCCTAGTCTTCAGGGAGCTGTGCCCGTTCTGCATGGCCGTACCTGGGAACAGCGCCTGGCCTGTGGATGCACAAGATTTCACCGCCTTCTTCCTCCTGCAACTCATTATTCCTATTCTCAACTCTCAGAGGAGTGATTTGATGAGAAATGCCACCGCTCTGGTATTTGTAACCGTGAGTGGTTTCTCCCAGGGGAAGCTGCCATTTTGCTAATACCGTATCGAAATGGATTTCCTTCCCAGAAATGGAGTAAACCGCAGAGAGAGCAAATGAAAAAAGACTCCCTCCCTAGTCACTATAAAACTTGTGCTTCTCCACACAGTCAGGAGGGGAATGACATTTCCTGGGTTTTTTTTTTTTTCTTCTGTGGCCACTTTTAAAACATCCTGGGGTGTGTCAAAAGGAGCGTGGCCAGCAGGTCACAGGAGGGGATCCCTCTGCTCTGCCCTGATCAGGCCCCAGCTGGAGTGTTGTGTCCAGGTATAAAACAAGACAGGGATCTCCTGAGAGAGTCCAGCAGAGGGCTCTGAAAATTTTTGGGGAGTTTGGACTTGATGATCTCTTGAGTTCCCTTCCAACCCCTACAGTTCTGTGAATCTGAGAGTCCTTTGCTTGAGATGGCTGTATGACCTCAGCCCGTTCAGTGAATCACAGAATGGTCTGGGTTGGAGGGGACCCCAAGGATCACAGAGTTCCAATCCCCCTGCCACAGGCAGGGCCACCAACCTCCAGGCCTGGATCTACACAAGGTTGCCCAGGGCCCCATCCAACCTGACCTTGAACACTTCCAGGGACAGGGCACCCACCCCCTCTCTGGGCAGCCTGTTCCAGCCCCTCGCCACTCTCTCTGTAAAAAAAACTTCCCCCTAATATCTAACTTAACCCTTCCTTCCTTTAGTTTTAATCCATTCCCCCTTGTCCTGCCATTGTCTACCCTTTAAAAAAATTGATTCCCCCCCTGTTCCTCTGCTCCCTTCAGGGACTGGCAGGCTGCAATGAGGTCCCCCCACAGCCTTCTCTTCTCTAGGCTGAACAAGCCCAGCTCCCTCAGCCTCTCCTCATAGGGGAGCTGCTCCAGCACTCTAAATACAGCATGGCATCTATTTAACTAAAGCAGATGTGGCCATTGTACATTGCCATCAAGTTGTGAGTGTCAGTTCCCCTTAATTTAAAAAAAAAAATTGCTAATTACAGTCAAGACACCCAGAAACACTTTTTTAGCAGCTTGTTCCCCTTTGTTGAAATTAGTTGCTTTGATGAGGATCATCTATTATGCTTCAAAGTGAGGTTGGGTTTGTGTAAGTAAAGCTGTGAATTGGGTATGAGCAGGGGCTGCTCACGTTGAACAAGAGCGAGTAGAAACCTTACTCTGGTGCAACTTCACTGGGCAATGCTGACAGCTTTCCTGGAGTACGCTGGTTCTCTGTGACATCCAAGAAAAAACAGCTAACTCTCAATTGTTTTGAAAAGATAATATTTTCAACATTGGACTTTGTGGGTCAAGTGTCCCCCGTTATCTCCTGGGAGGACGGTGGAGGCTGAGGTGTGTGATCTCAGGAGCTTCTGCTGGTTTGGTGGCTTTAGTCCTGTACTCATCAGTCTAATCTGACTGCAGACAGACTGACATTGAATAAGTATTGGGTTTGTTTTTTTTAAAGAAAGCCTATCCTCCCTAGAGTGCATTGTTTTTAAGAAGATCACAGTTGATATTTGAGCGGTTTAAATTTCTGAAGAAATAACTTTTCTTGCTTTAAAAGAGACAGCTACCAACAGCTTTTATTTTCAACATATTGTAACCTACTTCTCAGCACAGTTAAAAGCAGTCTTGGTTGCAAGACACTCACTGAAACCATGACCTAGGGCTGGGATTAAACAATCGTTTTGCAGGTTTGTCCCTGCGCTGGCATATTTGATGTATTGCTGATCCCAATTAAGCTTTCACACAGTGGTTGTATTGTTACTGCAGGACTTTGTTTATTAACCTTTCCTAGTGAGAAATGCCTTCCATAACCCTCAACAGATTGGACATATGTTAATCTCTCACAATAGAGAAGAAGCCACGTTGGAAAGGAGGTGAAGGAGCTGTGGTCTTGCTGGAGGAGGTACCCACAGCTCTACCAGGGCTCAGGTTAGGGGATTCAGCAGTTGGCCGCCTCACAGATGCTGTTACAAGATTAAATATTCCAGATGGCAATATAAATATCTCTTAAACTTCTATTCTGCCATGAAAGCTTTCTGCATTAGGTGCTCTGTGACCTTAAATCATTCAGGTTTTTGTGGGAATAGATTTTGCTCTCCATCTTGTCGCTGTTGGCATTTCAACCTGATTATGTTTGTTCTGTATTACTGCAGACTAATAAGTCACTTAACACCTGTGATGCTTCTGCCCCTTGACTGGCTTGTGTCTGATATGCTGGAGAAATGATATCATGAGAGGGCACCCTTGTCCCCCAGGGACAGCCTGGTAGAGCTTTGCCTGTGGGCACCACCCCACGTAGGAAGCATCAGGGGCTTGTATTCCCCTGGGCAAAATTTGGAGGGTTGTAATGCAAGGGCTGGAGGGTGGGTGGTGTGTTTCTCATTGTGTGACCTGCGTGCTAGCTTTACAGAGCCAGGAAATTGATTTTGACTTGCTGGTCTCTGCATCATGTCATTCATCAGGTATGTGTGCTTAATGCCACGTCTGCTGCGCTGCTCCCCGGAGCCTGTCCCTAGAGCCTCTGGCTGGAGGCACACAAGGCCTGTGACTCAGGCTGCAGAGCCAGGTGCCGTTCTGTGGATGGCAAAATCTCTCAAGTCTCTGCACCTTTTCCAGCCCCACGGGGGAAGACTTTGCCTCATGGGGTGTGTATGTGTGTGTAGATTGGCTGCTCCTCGCCCTCCCTGGCTGTGTTACCAGGACTTTTGGCTGCAAGACTTTGCAGAATCGCTGTGCTTGTGTGCTTTTAGTACCCAACAACACTCTGACAATGGTCCCTCCTAGCACAGGGGTCACGTACTCTGGGTTTTTTTTGTTTCCTGCCACTATTTTCCTGTGCAAATTATGTCAGAGCAAGAAGTAAACCTGTTGTAAAATACTAGTGAAGCAAACCTTCCCCAGGTGCCACAGAAACAGTGCCAGGAAGGGACGTGGGTAACCTGAGCTCCCCTTTGTCGTAATTCACCCTGCACCGAGCACGGTCTCTGTAAGAAGTCCAAAGCTCATGCTCGACTCTGTCCTTAATCAGCAAAACATTAATCACATCCTCAAGCCAGTGGGATGTATTCCTGTGGTTACACGCACGCTTACAGGCCTTGCTGGGCTGCGGCCTGCACAAATAGTAATGGTGAAAATTAAAGTTGTCAACGTAGATTGCTTTCCATAACTTTAAACTAAACCCAGACTTACTTCCTTTCGGTTTTGTCTTGTAGCCAAAGTTTTCTGGCTCTCTTTCTCTCTTCTGTTGCATCTCCCTTGGAACAACTTGCAAGAGCCTAGACTCTCTGCAGATAGCTCTGTGCTCAGATACTTGCTACCCTGCAACAGCTCCTATAGGAATTCTTTGTTTAAGTAGCAGCCTGTGAAGAAGGGGTGAAGGGCGTGCTCCCTCTGACAAGGAACAAAAGTAAATAGCTTCTTTAGGCTTTACTCTCCTGTTTGTTCTGCTTTGACTGCTTTCTCTTTGAAATGGCACCTATAGCTCTGTAGCATCCTTTGAGAGCAGGTTGAGCTTGCTGAAAGAAGAGAAAAAACTTTGGAAGGCACCGAAAAAGAACAAGGCTGTCTCCCAAGCTCAACATGCAGTTCTGTTACATCATTTAAAGATAACTTTCTTTACTCTAGTTACCCCTAAACAAACAGCTTAGGAGTTCCAACGTGCCAGCTCCATGGTTCATCAGTTTAGGAAACTAGGTAAGAGGAAAGATGCTCCAAGCACCATGGGCATTCTTGGCATCCCAGCAGTCTGAACAGCAGACACGTAGCAGCATCCCGTTTCCTTCCCTTTGGCTTTTCATCACCAGTAGCTTTTCCATGACATCCTGATCCTACAGGCTGCTGGGGCCCGGCGGCTGCCATGAAGGCTCCGAGGGGCTTTGTGCCTCCTGAGGACCTACAGTTCTTCCAGCATTGCCCTATTTTATTTTTTTTTTAATGCCTTAGATATTTTTAGATCTTGAGCGACAAATATAGTTAATGCATTCAGCACTGACGTCAAACCCAGAGCCAGTGGGTAGCTGGAGTAGCTAACATTTTATTTAATCATCTTGGTAAGCAATTTTTTCTCTCCCCCCCTTCCTTTCTTTCTCAGTTAGAGAAAGAGGATCTAGAAAGGCAGTTCAAACTGGGCCAGACTGTGAGTGCAGGGGAAGGTTTGTTTTGGTCTCCAAGAAGAACCTCATTCTCTACCTTGTTGCTCTTTAGGCAGCAGTCGGGTCCTGGCATGTGGCAGAGGTGCTAAAAGCAAAGAGGAGAAGTTGTTTTGGGGGCAGGTCCTGCCTGCTGACAGCCCTGGGGCACTGGCAGCGCTTCTTGCTGGGGGCTTTGCTCTTGCCCCCTGTGTCTGTGCATCGGTGCGGCCGGCCCTGAGGAAAAGCAGGAAGAGGGGAACTGGTGTGGGCGCTGTCTCACCACGGGGCAACAAATTTAATAGTGCTTCAGACCTTGGGTTGGAGTCTGGTAACTGTTGTTATCCCAGTTTTTCCAGCTGCTGGTGTGATGTTTGAGGCCAATGTCTCCATGACATGGACCGAGGGGAGAGGAAATTAAAGCTGGTTCTTAGCTGCTAGACAGCTCTAGTGCTGGTTTATTTTCATGCATAGAGTATTAGATTGTCTTGAGAGCTCACTAGGAGCTGGGCTCTGTGGGCTGGCACTGAAATTTTGTGTGCATCTCTTTTTTTCCATTAATTTTTTTCCATGTTATGTAGGTATCTTTCATACCCATAAATACTTCTAAGATTCAAAATGAGGCCACCACCTAAATCCAAATCTAAATGCAGTCAGTTCAGCGTTTACAGCTGCAGTAGTTGCAATTACTGAGGTGATATTTATACTGTTTGTATGGGTTACAGAGTTTTCTCCCTCCCAGGTGACTTGGCTGGGGCTGGCTTGTGTTGATGCATCTCAGGGTTAGCACCCTCCAGAGGAAGCTTGGGGCAACTGGGCTGGGTACTAAGGCAGGATGTTTATCTTTGTGCATGGGTGGCTGTGGTTTTTTTTTTTTATATTCCATGAGCCTTAAATGTTGCAGACTACTGGAACAGTAGGGGCCTTGAGCAGCCTGGTCTAGTGAGGGTGTCCCTGCCACGGCAGGGGATTGGAACTTGATGTTTAAGGTCCCTTCCAACCCAAAGCATTCCCTGATTCTATGATATTCAGCTGTCTCTTGGAAGGATGAATTTGGAGGGGTCGAGATATATTTGATTCAACTTTTCTGTGGGCTCAGTGGGAGCAGCAGCAGCAACCTGTGCTTGGCACGGCTGTTGCCATAACAGAGCTCTTGCTTTCCCATTTCAGACATCTCCACTGAGAAAAGGGGAACGTGTACTTCCCCTTGTAGGCAGCTGGAGGGTTGAGCAGCTGTGACTGTATGGTGTGCTGTGCTCAGGAAGGGCTGCATCACAAGTTGCATCCCGTTAGCACTCAACAGTAAGCTGAAGTATATGAGCATCTTAATACTGCCAGTTAAACCTTGAAGATAACGCAGAAGGGATGTTTCTACAGGTGGCTTTGGAGCTCTTTAATTGTTTCCCCTTAAAGCAGCCTAGGGACTTGCTAAAGCTTTGGCTGTGCTGAGCGTGTAAGCCCATAAGTAAGGTTCTTATACGCCCTGTAATACCATGAAATAACCGTGCCTGCAGAGCAGAGGTGACACCCACAGGGCTCCAGCACCAGCTCTTACCCTGAGCCAGAGAGCAGGAAAAACTCTCTGGTGGGTCCAGGTGTGGGTTCGGGCTCAGTAAGACCTGGTGCCCCGTGGTGCCCTGCTCCCTGGCCCGCCTCGGCTCCTGGCCGTGCCACAACTGCTCACTGTGTGCCAGCTTCTTACTCTTGGTGTAACTGGAGGCGCTTTCACCTGATGTGCCAAAGGAGCAGCGGGGCTCTCCTGTGCTTCTGGGGCACCCGCAGGCTAAACGCAAGGCCAATGAGCACCCGCGCCTCATCCTAGAGGAGGGACTGTGCTGCCTTTGCCCCTCTGCTTTGCAGCTGAGACGTGCTGCACGCAGCCACCGCCACCACAGTCTCCAAGGCTCTTTTATTATTTAAGGATATTGGCAAAAGCGACTCCAGGGCCCCTTGCAAGCAGGTTCTGCCTGTGCCCAAGACTGTTCTGCCTCCGTGAGCCATCCCACGTGCCCTTCCCTTCCCTCTGCCAGCAACTCCCATTATTTCAGCTCTTCCTCCAGGCTTGTTCTCCAGGTGACAATGTTCTTTCCCTGCAACAGTAAAACCAAACATTTTTCTTAACAGGCAGGTCTCTTTGTGCTGCCATGTGATTTGTGGTGTGGGGTTTGGTTGGAGCTTTTTCCCCCTTGTAAAGGAACATTGCTGCAACCTGCATTACAGAAGGTTTCTGTGGGGAGGTTTGAGGATGAAGGGATTGGGGTCTGCTCGCTGTTACATAGAGTTGGTCCAGAAATGAGCCAATCTTGTGATTTATGTGCAGTTCAGACCACATTTGGCCCCTGACTGGCACAGATTCATTTACAGAGGAATGACTTTCTACCCTATATTGATGCCTACAAAGGTTTCTGCTGGGATTCCTGTTTTCTCTTTGCCTACTGAGCACATCAGGTAGGTGATCTCAGCTGAAGCTTGCCAAATATTTTAATTTTGCCCTACTCTAGCTGTTGCAAAACTCAGCACGTTCCATGCTGAAGTGAAGGTCAGCATCTAGCTGCACCAACTTTCTTTGGCTCCACGAGATCTCAGATACTTGAAGGAAGGACTCAGGATGTTGTGCTCTTTCTCCAGGATCTTACAAACAGAGTTCATAGTGCTGCAAGGTCTCTCCAGGGTTGGGATGCCTGTAGGTGCCACTGTAGTATAAATGCAACGATTTGCCTGTTGTCTAGGAAAAGGAATTGGGTTTGTTCATAGGTTTGGTGAGTTTTTATTTGCTCTGCTTGTGGGGCTGCATGGCCACAGCAGAACAGCCAGACCAATCCTGTTAGCTCAGACCTACGCAGCAGGGCTCAGCATCTTCAGCAAAGTGCTCTACATGGTAATTAAGTCGCATATGCGGCTCGAAGTACGCCATGAAGTCAATACCTCCAGTTCCTCTGCAGACACCCCCTGCCATGGTATTTATAGCATACCTGCTAGTGGGTGGTGTGATTCTTTCTTGTATTTTATTTTATTTTATTTTTTAAAAATTTTCATTCATGAAGGATGAGGCTGCACCGCCCACTCAGGAGCGATGCTGTCATCCTGTGCTGCTGCAGGCATTGCAGCTCAAGTTCCTGCACAGGGTGCCCACTCCCTGCAGGAAGCTGGGCAGGCTGATAAGGCTTTCTGTGGGGCATTCCCACCACCTCACATCTCTCAGGCGCCTCTCTGGACTGTGGTTCTTGGACAGCTGGGTGCTGAGCTGCTTTTGGCTTTGCTAGGCCTGACTGGCTCTCCTCTGAGCTTGATGCTCCCTGCTTTCTCCCTCCTTTCTCCCTCTGAAGCTGTCCTTGGTGCTCTCAGATGAATCCCAGCCTCCTTAACAAACCCTGGCCTGTCCAGATGGGGATTTTTATGCCCCAAATTGATTATTCAAGGGCGATTACTCCCTGTCCCTTCCAAAAACAAGGCCTGCTTTATGATGTCCCAAGTTGTCCACCCAGAATCCCTTCGTGCTCAAATGTCTTTGACAGTACTCCACCCCTTCAGCAGCTTTCTCAGCATCTCCAGCGCCCACCCCTGCTCGCCTGCAATGTCCCTCGCTGGCATCTTCATCGCCCCCTTCTTCTCAGCTTCTCTGCTGTTCTTGATGGACCCTGATGCCTCCCGTGGTGCTTCAGGCCTACGCCACCTTCCTCCTCGCTCTTCCTCCACCACCTTCCTGAGCAGCATGTGGGAAGGGAGCTGGGATAGCTGCGGCTTTGGGGGGTCTTTGCTGTGCCGCTCGAGTGTCTGATGTGGTGAGCATGGGAAAGGGATGCGACAGGGAAGCTGTGTCTCCCGAAGGGGCTGTGATGCTGCGGCTTTCTCGGCGCTAGGTGCCAGACTTGGAGCACGGCGTCTGGCTGCAGGGCAGGTGCCTGCGTGCCTCCCTGCCAGCAGACCTCAGAGGACCCCATCCTGCTCGTGCTTGGCCCGCACCCAGGTTTACCCTTGCGGGTAGTGGGTCTGAGACACATGGATATCTGCCCGCCGGGACCTGGACCAAACTCACTTGCTTCTTGCAAACCACCAAGCAGCCGTCAGATGGTGGTTCTGCATCCCTGCTGCTCCGGGCTGGACTCAGACCAGCATCTTGCAGGCTGGGCAAACGCCTGCCAGGCTGCAGTAGCCCCTGAGCTACCTGGGATGCTGAGGGACTTGCAGGTACACTGGACTGCTGCATGTAGGCCTGCACTGGATGGAAGCATCAAGGTGATATTTTTGTCCTTGCCCTTCCATAGGGACAGAGAATGTCAATACAAGAAAACTCAAGCAAACACCTAATGTGAGACTGAACATCCTTGGAGGACTTTGTAAGCTTTTTAGGCAGCTTCTGAGTGCACTGGAGGCCTCAAAGTGAGGTTTGGAGGGACAGATGAACTTTGTTGGAAGAATACGACCCTGAGGAACGTGCTGCTTTGAAGGAGTAAACTTCTAAATGTGTATACCAAGAACTGTCTGAATAAGCAAACCCAGGGATCAGTCTCTTTACTTTTGCTTCTGTGGCTGTGCACAGGATTCCCCCCTGGAATCTAATAAAAGAAAACATTTTGAAGAAATTAAGTCAATTTAAATAGTGTGTTGGAGAGTGAGAGCTTTTTCTACAGCTCCTCAGTCTGTCTCCATCCCTGCCAGAGAAAAGCTGAATGGAAATTGTAGTGGGATGAAGTGAGAGCAAGGCTGGTCTTCAAGGTGAAGAGGCCTAGAAGTTCAAGGTGGTTTCTAAGACTGCTCCCCAAGTTCAGGGGCAGGTGGTACCTGCCTCTGAACACCATGCACACTGTGATATAGGATGGGGATTGCTCACATCTGGTGACAAGTCTGAGCTGTCCTCCTGGGGACCTTCCATGGTGCTGCTCCTGTTTTGGGAGGAGCCCTTCTCTTGTGTGGGTGAGCTTCTTTACTTGCAGCCTCTGAGCACGAGGGCTAAGGGGGCAGAGGCAGAGCTGCAGTGGGAGGGCTGAAGGGAAGCTGGGAATGGGCAATTGCAAAGTCAAGGCCCTTCTCGGGGGATGTTTGGTGTTGGGCAAAGGATTTCAGGAGCTGGGGACAGATTCCCCCAGGCACTAAGAGTTTCAGCCACAAAAAGTGGTTTTACATGGACTTGGGGCACTTAGCAGGTCAAGGCAGCTGCTTGCAACGTCTTTTGGTGCCTGGTTCCCTAGATATGAGAGGCAGCCTCCTGAGTTTCTAATACAATAGACTTTTCATTTCTTGTAGCTGCCTTAGAAATAAATGAGATGCCTTTTTCCTTGGGGAGTGTGTGTGTGTGTGTCCATGGACTGCATCCAGCAGGTGAGGGGACAGCGTGCAGGAAGGTGGCACACTGCTGGCAGTACAAAGACCTTCAGAGTTCAGTGATGTTCCTGACCTCTTTGTCTCTGGGACATCTGGAGAGAAAGGTCCACGTGTCATGAAAGCAGATTGAACAAGACCAAGCCCCTCCAGTTCTCTGCTGAGCTAGATGAGTGAGTTCCTGTGATATGTGGACAACGTGGGGCTTTTCTTTCTTTGTCCACATGTTTCTGCATCTCCTCAGCCAAACTTGAAGCGCTGCCAGCAGCTTTCTTCAAGAGAAGGGGGGTTTCCTGTCTGACTAGTGGCACCTCTCTGGGTCCTGCTGGCTGCAGCCAGAGAGGATTTGTTCTCTTAAAATATTTTCAGGTTCTGTTGAGCAGCCTCAGCTTATGCCTCAGGCCTGTTCCTGTGACTTGGAGAGTCATTTACTGTAGGTTAAAGGAAAATATTACAGCATCAGGCGGGCAGTGCTTTGCACTGGGCCAGTGATGAACTGAGCTAGCCATGGGTTATGTTTCATCTGGTGCTTGCCACCCCATGATGCTGGCTGGTTTTCAGCCTGGCACGTGTTTGGTTTGCCATATTGTGCTGCAGTGACAGCTCGGAGTGAGATGTGGACTGGTTCCCAGTCCCGACCCCGCCTGAGCTGTGAGGTCGGGCTGGCTGGGCACTGTGATTCAGTCTGGTTACAAGGGTAAGGCAGGGACTGAGAACGCAACCTGTGCAGACCCTCTCCTCTAGAGTTGAGGAAGGATAGTCACTGTTATGGGTCACTTCTATGATGCTGATGAGAGAACAAGTGGGTTTTCCTGGTCCAGGGGCTCTGAGAAGGAGATGGGCAGGCTCGGGAGAGGTTCTGCAGAGGAGACCCCTGCACTGGCACCATGGGCAGGGAGGTGAAGCAACTGTGAGCCGGGGTGTGGGGCTCTGAGTGCTGCTGGATAATATGACCCTACATTTCTTCAGTATGGGCACTAATACTCAGCATCCATCTGCTCTCTGGGTGCAGCATTGTCATCTCTCAGAACTGTGTGTGGCTGCTCAAACTTGCTGCAGCTTTTCCTCCCTATAATTTTCTTCGACCCACATGGCTGCCTGTGAGCTGTTTGCTTGGTTGTCTTGCCTTTCATGGAAATGTCTCTTCTCTCTTAGTGTTTGTGGCAGCAGAGTAGTTTCAAAGCAGGACTGTACTGGCTCAAAATCCAGGAGAATCCTCCTTTTTCAGAACTTTTCTGGAGAACCCTCCGGCTTCCTCAGCCTGCCTCCAGCCTTGTGAGTGGGGCTGAGCGCTGAGATGTGAGCACGTGGCAATGTCAAGCGGGGTCACGGGCGCAGACCCCCGCTGCTGAGTTTCACTTCTGGTTTGACATCTTCAATGTAAGCTGTGAATTTCTGCCTGGAAGTGGCAGGGTGTCCTCCTGTATCAATATCTCTCCAATCTGGTACTGCAAATCCCACCCTACAAAAACATGATTAGCAGCAAAGACAATAAACAGAGCAGCCATTGTTGATGCCACATAATGCATTGTGTCCTTACAATATAAATTTTTCCATTTCCTTTTCTAATTTCTAGTAATTGGGCTCAATGAGCCTGCTTGGAGCTGATTTCTCGATACAGTTTTCTTTACATCTATTTCTGATTTCTGGCCTCAGTCCAGCTGCTTGCTTGATGGTGCATTTTATTTTAGCTTCTTAATTTGCTGTTAGAGTTGTCAACACTACGGGGCCCCCTTGCTGCTTTGCTTTGCTTAAGTAGAGTGAGTATATTTCTTGGATTAGTTAACCACTTGGTTGCTGCTAATATAATAAACCTGGCAGGTGACATTTGAAGCCACCTCCTGTGTTGGTGGCAGCTGAGTTTAAGCAGGTGAAATGGGGCTGTGCTGATGAACCTGCCAGGTATGCTCAGAGATGGACGTGGAGGTGAATTTCCCAGACTCATCCTCACATGCCTGTGGTTCTAGTGACGTCCTCATACAACTCACAGCTTCCCAGCAACAGTCTCAAAGGACCAGCTGCAGAGGTGCCCGGCGTCTCTTCCCCCATCCACACGCAGGTAATTGCATTTGCAATGAGTGGTACGGTCTCACAAGCTCTAAGCAGGGATCACTCCAATCAGAGATCCGAGGAGGTCAAAGTCTCACTCTTTGCAAGTCCATGCAGTTCTGTTGATGGCTGCAGAGCCACGTTGACCTCCAGCTACCTTGGAGCTGGCTTGCTGCCTTTGCAGTTATCTTTCACGCTGATTTTTGTTGATGCAACAGAAAGTGTTTCCATCTTCTCTGTACCCAAGTAACAGACGTGAGCAAATCAGGGTTGTGATGAGGCAAAAATGAAAATACAAGGCAGAAACCAGAGGCACAAATGCTTTCCTTCATCGTTCCCTTCTCCCCCTCTGTGGCTCTGGTTTTTATGGGTTTAAGGGACAACTTTCCCCAGCATTGTGGTTTGGTGCGTTTGTTTTCTTTCTTTTTTACCCATTTCCATTTTGCAAAGCTCAGCTCTGCAGGCACAAAGTAGCTGTTTTGCAGGTGTCCCGATACATTTTCACTCTTCCAGAAGATCTTTTTGACGCAGCTCATTCTCCCGGGCGCTGCTGTGCTATTGAAATGTCCCAGCTGGTCCGTGTTTGCTGCTGCCTGGATGTAAAAAAGCATCCTACAAGGTGTGATCCCCTGTGGGGCTGATTTTTATTTCTTTTTTTTTTTTTTTTTTAAACTTTCACATAGGTCCTTTGGGTTGATATTCATGAGATTAGCTCTTGACATTGGGACCATGCTGTTGCCTGGTGGCTGTATAAGACATCTTGTTCCATTGCTCACTGGAGAATCATCATTGAGAAAATAAAGCACATGTTTGTAGCCTGTTACTCAGATGCTGAGCTGCTTCTTTGGCTGAATCATCACCCCCATGCACATAATCACTGTTTATTGTTTACCTTGCTTCCGAATTAATCAGCGCCTTGCTTTATAGAGGAGGGAGGAAGAAGCAGAGGTTTAACCTTGCTTATGGCAAAATCTCTCTGGATTCCTCATTGCTGCAGAATCACTTCTGCCTCTTGGGCAAAATAACTTCCCTTCAGTCTCATACACAGGGCTTGTAGTCTAGCACAGAGTTGTGACTGTTGCTTTGCTGGAGAATCTCTAATTATGCTTTTTTTGGTGTGTGTTTCTATGTCTTATGCAGTGAGTAGGAATTAGAAACAAGAAGCTTGATCTCACGGTATTGTGTGTTATACTAGAGAATGGGAAGGCATAACAACCCCTGCCAACAATCCCAGTGGTTGTCTAGGTGTGAGGTGTACAAACCTGGTGACCAAGGGTGATGTGGCTCTGCTGTGGGTAGGGTTTGGTGGGAGAAGGGTACAAGCTGCCAATACAAATCGGGCACTCTCAGCCAGTGCCATCAAATAGCACAGCTCCTTTTGCTGCAAAGACATGGTCTGCAATTACTTTCTGTTTATTAGCCAAAAGAGGATTTCGTTGCTGTTGGGTTGTTGTTTTCTTTCCCTTGAACACGGACATCTGCAGAAGATATACATCAGCCCACTTGTAGCTTGAATAGAAGAGGATTTTGAGCTTGATGGTGACGGAAAAAACCCAACGGTGGTTAATAGTTTCTAGCTTTAATTCTCTGCTGGGTGCTTGTATTGGCAAAGGCTGTCCACCCTTGGAGGCAAGTGGGTGGTGATTTGCATGGAAAGGAAGAAAGAAGATGAAGTTGGGATGCAAAGCAGAAAAAGAAATTGCCATTAATTGCAGAGAAGCCTGGATTCATCCCAGTTAACTCTATGTACTTGAATGAAGTACCTGCATTAGAAGATCAGGTATCAGAGAGAAACATCTCTGTGGGGCAGTTGGGGAAATAAGGATTCAGAGGGTGGATGGGCAGCTGGTGTGCTGCTGGGTAACTCTGCCCTGACCCACCTTTGTGCCAACCCTCCAGGGCTCTGTTGTGCTTTGCCTTCCCCCATCCCTCAGGTCAGGTAATGAAGCTGGTTGCAGCAGCCGGAGCGAGCCCTGGATGAGATGGGGATGGGAAAAGCTTATTAATGCTTGAAAGTAGCCTTGGCTTGTTCAGGTGAGTGTTGCAGTTTGCAGTGCAGCCAGCAAGTCCCCGGCCAGATGCAGGGAGCTGCAGACTTGTAGGGGATGGGGCTTCAGCAGCCATCCCAGAGGAGGCTACGAAGATGATTGAGGGCTTGGAGCATCTCCCCTGTGAGGAAAGGCTGAGTGAGCTGGGGCTGTTCAGCCTGGAGAAAAGAAGACTAAGGGGGGACCTTATTAATGTTTATCAATATCTTCAGGATGGGCTGCAGGGGGAAATGGCCAGCCCCTTCTCAGTGTCTGTGGGGACAGGACAAGGGGCAATGGCTGCAAGTCAGAGCAGAGGAAGTTCTGCACCAACATGGGGAAGAACTTTTCCCCAGTGAGGGTGAGGGAGCCCTGGGACAGGCTGCCCAGGGGGTGTGGAGTCTCCATCTCTGGAGAGATTCCAGCCCCGTCTGGACGCCGCCCTGTGCAATATGAGCTGGGGAGCTGCTTTGGCAGGGGCTTGGACCCCAGGAGCTCTCCAGGGCCCTTCCAACCCCTGTGATTCTATGATCCCTACGCTTCTCCAGTGGGGTTCCCAAACTCTGGGGAGAGCGCAGCGTGGAGCTGGGTGGCAGCTTGTCACCGAGCACGTGAGATGTGTGCTTATTTATATTTCTTATGCTGAGCACATAAACCAGTTTTTACAGCCTGAGGTAAAACTTTAATAGTTGTTTGATGGTAAATTTCCATGTCAGCTGCTCTGGAATTTGGTTTCGGGGCCGAGCCAGGAGAAGCATATTGTAGTGGGGGGATTCCTGGTTATGTGAGAGCCACAAATGTGACCCGGGGAGGCAGAGATCCAAGAGGAGAATGCAAAGTTTGAATGATAACAGTTGCCTCATTCCAAGATGCAAATGAAACACCAAATGTTCAAGTTCAAGCTGGGGTGGCAGGTTTTTTTTTCCCCCTCTATGAAGGATCTGGCCACCCCCAGACTGGGTCTGATGTAGTTTCTTTCTTGAACATATTGAAGGCAGAATTCATCATCTTGGTAACTTTTTCCATATGGCTGTTATTCCTCCTGGAAATAGTTCTGCATTTGGCTTCCTGTTCCCTGGTCTTCCTTTCCCATGTCTGATTTTTTTAAATTTTTTTTTTCTTTTTTTCCCCCCTGCTTTGAGTGTGCCTGTGGGTCCTTTGCAATTCATAAGTTGAGAAATGAGGCTGTGTGGAATTTGGGATGAAAGATGAGCAGGGAGCAGTGAGGTATGCAGAGTGCTGCTGCTGTAGCACGCTGGTCTCGAGCAGAGTTGTATACTCAGATGTACTTGCTCATCCACATGGGTACTGGCACTGGGTACAGTCCTCCCAGCCCACACACACACTCACTCATGACCTTTGACTCAGCTCTACCTCGGTGTCAAAAAGCAGGATAATAAACCCCCTGTCACTTTTGTGGCCCTGTGCAGCCTTTTGTGTTAATGTACCCTTGTACAGATGTGTGTTGTCACCAGGAAGTTACTGAAAGTGAAAGGGGTTACCAGGATTTTGTGCTCGTCCAAGAGCTATTAAATCAAATTAGCAGCGTGTTTTGGGCTCCTCTGATTGAGCAGTGCTCCTGGTTTGGTTTCTGGGCATTGGCAGGGAGTTTCAGTTGAGTCCCAGTCCTTTGCAGTGAATGCTGACTGTGGTCTCACAGGTGTAATGAGCAGCCAGAGGAGGTTGGGATTTGTTGACAGTGGAGCTTTCACAGCCATCTCCTTTCCTTGATGTTCTTGGAGGTGAACACCTGATGCTGAGGTAGACTTGCCTTTGCTGGAGCAACCTTGAGGTGCTCCATGGCTGGTGGAAATCCCATGTGAGTGCCAAGGACTGATGCTCGCAGAGAAATCTTTGGTGCCACAATCACTGGGCTCTTTTCAGCCTACTGGGGTGCAGGGTGATGTTTAGCAGTGTGAACTGGTTGCCCATCAAAGTCAGGAGCTGATGCTAAGTCTGGGTAGAAAGGAGCAGAATGTGGGCTGTCCTCACATGCTCAGGCCAGCACCTGTATCCCAAGCCACGTTCATCTGGAAGGGGAGAGGATGAGCACTTGCTGGGCAGACTGAGAACATGCAGCTGAAAGGCCTGATGCTTGTTCGATGTGTGGTGCTGTGCTTGCCAGCATCCCCTTCTCCAGCAGCGCCGGCGGTGGCAGCGCCCCATTGGTGCCAAATACTGACTTCACTGGGATGTCTGGCATATCACAGGTCAAGCTCTGAATGTCCAGATGGCAGCAAATTGCCCATTAGGTGAATAATTGGGCTTTCTGGAAAGGAACAGGACCCGTAGCTAACCAGTGTTCCCAAGAGATGCTGCATAGTAACTTTAGATGTCCTTGGAGCTGATGGGCTTTGGGAACAGAGAGTCCTCCTGGCTCTCCTGACTGCTAGATAAGCATGGTACCCGCTGTGCATCCCAAACCCATTGCAGAAATGGCACCAAAATATGTTTCTTTCTCTGCTGGGCAATGTTAGATGGGGCATGGAGACCAAGGAAAGCTTTGCCTTTGGAGTTGAAGCTTTTCTGAGCTCCTGACTGGTGGAGCCCTGAGGTTCGGAGGGGTTGTTACAGCAGCAGGAACGCAGGAGGATGGGAGGATATTGTCTATGATGCTGAGCTCATTAGCACCACCTAGCAAATGATGCTGAATAAAGTCCCTGGGAGCAGGCTGGAAGTGATTTAAGGTCGTTTAAAACCCCTGAAATGAGGAGGAAAGACTCACAAACTGAGTCGTCTTGGCTAGAAGCCGGTTTGTGTGGTGACTCCCAGACAGGGGAGAGACTCTGAGAAACAGCCCAATTACTGGCACAGCCTTACTGGCAAATGCTCTCCTCCATCCCCCCCGGGTGCGTGCTGCCAGCAGACGTGCTAGGACAGAGCTGGTGTGCAGATGCCACTTGCCTGGCCTGGGCAAGCTGGCTTCAGTGGGGCTCTGAGGGATCTAAACCTCTAAAAGGAATCAAGTGCATTCGGAGCTGCGGGGAAACTGTCGTGTCCTCGCCCAAAGCAATGGGTTTTTAAGAGAACAGAGAAGAAATGGTTGGTTCTGCTTTGTCACTGGCTTTCTTGGCAGCCTGCTCCCCCTGTACTGGTGAGACAGCCAGACTGGCTCACCATAGCATCCACCAGCCGATACAGCCCGTGTTTGTCTGGGGATGGCTGCTGCCTTCCTGGCTGAGAAACATGTGAGCAAGCCCAGGGAGAAGGGAGCAAGGTGATAGATGGAGGAAGCTGGAGGACCTGCACAGCTTTCCCAGGTGGAAATGGCAGCTACCTTGTCTTCTACCCAAGGTGTGTTCAGTCCATGGGAAGATGACGCTGGTGCAGTGGCGATCTGGATATTTCTTGAAGGAGCAACTCAGGGCACTGCTGAGAGGGCAGCTGCATTGCCACTATCTTATAGACAACGTACTTGGCATTAGCCTTGATATTCAGCATTGTTCTATTAATTTCTTCACATTAAAAGCTACTGCCCTTGTGTAGGGAGTAGGAGGAGTAAGGACAGATGCTGACAGTGCTGCTTTGCTACGTCCCACCTTCCAACAGAGGGTCATGTCTCTCTAGACATGGAGGACAGCTTTGTTTCTGACAGAATGGCTCTTCTTAGGACACTGTAGCTTCACAGCAAATATATTCAGGTGTTAAGTGAACGGTGCTACGTGCTTTTAAATTCCTTTTGTGGAATATCTGAAGATATTAAGTCACCATTGCAAGAGTTCCAGGTAGTTGAATGAGTGTTCAAGCCCCTGTTTGTACCTGTGGGGAAACTGAGGCACATGCAGGCTAAATGCCTCCAGGAGCCTGTGTGTGGAGTTCCTGCTCTAAATCACTGAGCTGCTATCTGATTTCCTTCCTTCTTCCTCCCTGCCCTGAAGTCAATAGTGGATTTTGCACTTGGGGATGGTAAATAGTGGCCAGCTGTCACTTGGTGTCACCCCCATGTGAGGGCTGATGATCTGTTGTGACAGAGCCTGACACAGACAGCAAACTGTCAAATATTAGAGTTTGACCTGTGACACTTTTGGTGTGCAGGTGTGCTTGTAGGCTGGGGTCCCCCTTTCCTTTTCAGGCTTTACCTGGTACACTAGGGTTTTCCCTGACTGCTCGTGCTCCCATTGAGAGCTTTTGTTGTGGGCTACACTCAACTCTCACCCAGTTCTGGTTAGACAGACAAAGGTAATATTTCAGGAACCTGCTACGATCCCACATTCCTCCCTGAAGTGTCAGTCTCAGCCATCTGTACCCCTTCCTACACCCAGAGCTGGTGCTCGTGCTTTTCTTCTATCTCCCACCCCAAGGCCAGACCCAAACCAGCAGATCCCCAGCCGGGCTCCTGCAGCTTACCCATCCTCCTGTGCATGGACCATTCCTGGGCATCTTCCTGCCACCCCTCACATTGCTGTGAGACATGCAACATGGGCAGCTCGGTCAACCCCACACCACTGCTCTCCCAGGGACACCCCGAAATGCCAGCTGATGCCTACTCCCAAGCATTTCTTGGCCTTCAGCAAGGTCTAGGAGCCAATTTTTCTGTCTCTAGTTAGCACTGGAAGATTAGTTTCATGAAGAATATGGAAGAGCATGTGCTAATTGCTGGTTCCCTGCACTCTGGGTCAGTCCCTTGGTGACTCAGGCGGTTTGTGTTTGATCCAAGCTGTTCCCTGTGCTTCTCCTCTCCTGCTGCATCGGAGTGGCTGGTGGCAGGGGGTCTCCCACAGAGCCCTCTGTTTCTCTCTTTGAGTGCCTGTAGTGAGCAGCAGCATAGCGCATTTCCCCTTTAATTAAGCTAACTATGGGTAGGAGGCATCAGGGCTGTTTGTTCAGCTGGAGGGTCCAGAAGCATAGCCCAGAGAAGGGAATGTTTTGAGGTTGCAGGATATGATGCTGTTGCCAGAGGGACCCAAGCTGGCATGGTGTGAGCTGCATATGACTGCACCAAGTGTGATCGTCTCTAGGGGCAACAGCCTGGGGGTCACCAGTGGGACAGTTCTGCCCTGGCTGGAATGCCTCTGTTCCCACCAAAGGTGGCTGGTTCAGGTGAAGGGCTGTGCTCATGTTCTGATGGTGTTTTTGGCTCTGGAGCTACTCTGGATATTGTGGTGTGTTGTTGCATGGGGAAGCATCATTCATCCCCAACAAGCATGGCTGTCCTCTTGCTTCTTGGCATCCTGCACCATGTGTTGTGCCATGGCGATAATGGAGAAATTTAGTTGGGGCCATGCCTAGAAGGTAAATTTTGGGTGTCTCTGGTGTTGTGAGCCACGCTGCAGAAGGCTGGCTCCTTGCAGATCCATCCAGTAGCTGCTTGATGCAACTATAAATCTTGTTTCGTTGATGCTGAAGGTCAAGGTTAACAGCAAGCCCCTGAGTGATATCCCTGGATTGTGCCCTCTGGCCCAACAATTATGATTATCACAGGATGAACTCTCGTGGCATTTGGATTTGGAGTATTAAAAGCTTCTCAAAGGTTAATATTAAGCGAGGATGAGAAGTAAAGAGGTGCACTGGTGGGGTGATGAGGGATGTCTGGGAAATGCCTGGCTCTTGGTGATTTATCTCTGGAAACATTACACTGTGGTGTGTTCAGCGAGCTCAGCTCTAACCGCTGCTCGGTGTGTTAAGTGCCCCTGTCTCTGCAGGAGTTGTCTCTGGCAGGTAATTTATCCCATGGAGATTTATATGTTTTTCTTTGGCGACTGTATTTCAGTCCTTTGTGCTGGGCAAGGTGGGAGATGCTGGGGAAAGCCAGGCTGTTCGCGTTTCACTGCAGGGCCCTTGGGTTTGATCCCATTCCTGACTGGTCCCATGGCAAGCTCCCATGGGCAGGGCTGAAGGATTTAAGGAAGGCCTTGGTGTGTGTGTGCATGTGTGTGTTCTGTACCTAGGTTTGGGGTTGTGTATACAAACACAGATATTTGGTCTTGAGGGCTTCCACTAGCATGAGATTGGTAAGATTTTGGTATTAAATGTGACCTCCTCATGCTGGTTGACTCTGAATGGGGAGCAGGCTGGATTCCTGAGGCTTATCCCTGCAAACACCTGCGAGCCTGTCCTAAGCCTCCAGGATTAAATTCCCACTGATGACTCCTTTGGGTACCCTTATTATTAATAGCTGAGATAGGTGACTTGCAAAGAGAAGGCTGAATTTGCTCTGGAAAAATAAGGAGAAGATGGATGAGGATTAGTTAACTCTGCTGTGTCACAGTGACTACATCTGCCTTGTGTGGGCCGTGGCGTTTCGTGACCAAAGTCGCTGTTCTGAACCCAGAAGCACAGACACCACCCTGAAGGCCAAAGTCCTGCTTGCAGGACTCCCAGTTCTCTGCCCTACTTTGCTCTTCCGATCCCAGCTTATGCCAGTGGGAGAAGAGGGATGTCTTGTGCTTCCATCTTTCTCCCTGTCATCCCCAAGTAGTGGCACGATGCTGGCAGCAGGGGAGCAGCTCTGCCACCCCCACGCCGGATGGGTGTTCCTGCCCTGGCTGCCCATCTCCCTGTGCTCCTGGTAGTCACCCACATGTGGAGCTGGGCCAGGGGACCAGCCTGGCTCTGGAGCACTTGCATAACATGTAGAGTATCTAAGTGGGCTCTGCTGAGCAGCAGCAGGGCTAAAATGCTGCCTCTCATCTATAAATAGAGTGAGTAGGCCAGTTTGCCTTGAGACAAGAATCTTCCCTCCCCCAAGAGCATCCTAAACTTTCATGCCTGGTGGAACTGGAATCACTAAAGAAACTAATACTTCCCTATTAATTGCCCTCCTCCCCCCCCAAAGTCTTTAATTTTGTCTTGTTGGGATTGTAATCTCAACTGTAGTTTAAGTGCTCCTGTCCCAGCCAGCTCCCTCCAGGTGAGGATGGAGATGCTCTGCCTTGGTGTTGGGTGTTGGAGGACCTTCCACTGGTGGTTTTCTAGGATAGGGGAAGATCCGAGGGTTTGTTTGAAGAAGGCTTTTGCAGAGGTAGCTGCAGGCAATTTCCTTCTTATAAAGCAGACAACATGAAGGGCAAGTGGTTGAAGGACTCCGACTGGTTTGGAGAACTGCTGGAAGTCTTTCCAAAATAAATTCAAGCTTTGCAAGCTGCCAGGTGCAAATCCCACAGGACCAGCACGGTGCTGCAGGAGAAAGCTGTGCTCTCCCTGTCTGCCTGTCATCTCCCTCACCACTGTGATCTGTGTGTGTGTGAGCTTTGGCACATCTGGCCCTGTTGAGCAGGGCTGAGGGAGTAGTCTGGTACAGCCTTCATCCCAGTCTCTGCTCTGTGCTGGCCATCCCTCCTTGTCTCCAGCCCTGCTCAGCTGCTGTCGCTCGCTCTACCAGCCTGTGACCTCCTGGGTTATTTTTCATCTGTGGGTCAGGCCAGAAGCAATAACCTCTGTATTGGGCATTGCTGGAACCAAAACTGAGCTGAACTTTCACAATATTCCCATGAATTCTCTTGATCTGGAGTTCCAAGTTCAATTAATTTCTATTTTTTTCTTTTCCATTGCTGCTGTTCGTCTGGCCCTGAGAACTTGGCAGAACTCTGGAGCTATGCCCCACCTTACCAGCTTGACAATATTTCTTTATTAAAGGCTCCAAGTTGCTGGTTAAACACAGATTCATTTCCATTCATTCCTGCTGCAAGGGATAAATGAATTATGCTGAGGAGCTAATTATTTTGGGATGTTTCAGACCATTTCTGCAGCCAGGTGTTCTGGTTCTTATTTCTCACTTGGCCCCAACTCTGCCTCCTGCCAGCTTCTCCCACTGATGCTCTGTTCTCATGGAGCAGGGTAAATGGTTTGGATTATGGAAGTGATGCTGGCATGGTTTCCTGGATAATGTGTGCTTGGTGGCTCAGGTAATGTTTGCTTAGTCCTCACGTTCTCCACCCAGAGCATCACGTCTGCTCTGGCCTGTCCTTGCCATTCTGATAATCACGGCTCTCTTGCTGTGGCCTTCAGATTTCCTTTTTTTCTTTAGCAGATGATTCTTTTGAGGAATTTCTAAATGGATTTTCAGGAGGAGGAGGAGGAGGCCTTTGCAGAGGAAGTGCTGTCTGTCTGGAGCTCGGTGCATCCGGCAGGCTGGGTCTTGCTGAGCTCTGCTGTTTGTGCTGAAATGACTCAGAGTAAAGAATAAATGTCCTGTTTCCCCAGGTGCCGAATGAAAAGGGGCTGATGTAAAGTATGGTGGGGGATATGTATGGACACACACACGTATAGAATGTGTGAAACTGGAAAGAGGCCTCTCAGAAGTAATTTTTGAGTCTCATTCCTCTCTTTTCTCTCTGTCATCAGCCTGTGGCCCTGCTGAGGTGACTTTGGAGCAGAGGTTTGCCTCTCAGGTGGCTGTGGGAGGACAGGGGTGAGTGTTGCTCCTTGTTGCAGCTGCAGGAGGATGTTGTCTCCAGGGTCAGCTGCTGGGCAAAAGGGAGGCAGGTTGAAGCAAAGGTGGTGGCAACCACTGCCCTTGCCTTCACACGTGGCTGTAGGATGCTTTGTGCATTAATTTTCTGGGCTCCTCACCATAAGGAGGACATTGAGGTCCTTGAAAGAGGCCAGAGAAGGGCAGCCAGGCTGGGGAAGGGGCTGGAGGGCAAATCATATGAGGAGCAGCTGAGGGAGCTGGAGGTGTTTAGGCTGGAGAAGAGGAGGCTGAGGGGAGACCTTATCACCACCTACAACTACCTGAAGGGAGGGTGCAGAGAGGTGGGCGATGGTCTCTTCAGCCAGGGGACAGGAGATGGGACGAGGGGCAATGGGCTCAAGCTGTGCCAGGGCAGGGTCAGATTAGATATTAGAAAAACATTTTTTACTGAAAGAGTTGTCAGGGCCTGGCACAGGCTGCCCAGGGAGGGGCTGAGCCACCTTCCCTGGGTGTGTTTAACAGACAGGGAGATGAGGTGATCAGGGATATGGTTTAGCACAGGGCAGGAATGGTTGGACTTGATGCTCTTAAAGGTCTTTTCCAACCTTGTGATTCTGTGATTCATCATTCCTGCTTTGGAGGTGGGTTTTGAGGAAAGCCCCTCTGGTGCCACGTCTAAGCCAAAAAATCTTCTGTGGACCCATGATAGGGCATGAAACCTTGTTGGGTTGTTGACCCCGGGGACGTGGTGATTGGGATGAACATCACAGTGCTGGCTGTGGCTGCACATGCTGAGGAGACCTCCCAGCAGCACGTGAGGGAAGGTGAAGCTGGAAAGCCAGCTGGCTTCTTTCAGGGAGGCTGGTGCCACGCGGGACATGGTGGGCACCATGTAGGTGTGCTGAGGGGGCAGTGGGGTGCGATGGCTGCGACCCCTGGCCCCACTCCTGCCCGGATCGCAGCCATGGCCCAAGGGGCCGCAGGGAGCAGCTGCCTTTGTTTGGGTTGTAAAGAAGGCTCCAGCCACGGAAAACTGTTCTTCCTATTCTTGCCCTTTGTAGCTGCGATGGCACACGGTTCTGCATGTGTTCACCTTGTCATGCTGCTTCCTTGCTTTCATCTTCATTTCTTGTCTGTCTGGCAGCAGGACCTGGTTGTCCTTTAGGAGTTACTGCTTTTAGTTGGTGGTGTGGTGCTCTGTGTCCTCCAGACAAAGTATCTTAGGGATTAGAGGGTATATGTGCTTATTTTGTGCTCCTTTCTCTCTGGCTTACTGACTTTAACACCTTTGAATCCCACTGAAACATGTTTCTTGTCCTGAGATTTAGAATTGATTCTGCTTCTCCCACTTTCAGTGGCTTTTCCTCACTGGCTCATAAATTTCACCAATAAATCTCTGGGCAGCAGCTTTAATGGTGTCAGCTGAAACCAGGTTTTAAAAAAATCTCTGTGTCAGAAGCCAGATCCAGACCCTTACCTTTGATTCCCATAGCCCCATCCCCAAATTATGTCTTTTTGGCGGGGGGGGGTGGAAAAAGAAGTGACAACATTGGCTTTCAGCTGGTTTTGCTCTGTCATGCCAAGGTGGATCTGCAGCCATTACCAGAAAAATCCTCTGGAGATTGAGATGAATCATTTACCAGTTGAGGCAGGCACTGGTGGAAGCCTGTGTAGCTGGGGGATGCCGTGCTGCCTTTAGTCTCCTCACTAATAAGAACCTGTGGCTTCGTTTTGTGCCACTCCACGTATGAAGATGCAGTTGCAACCCACTCAGGAGACAAATGATCCAAGTAAACATCTATTCGTCTTTAAGCAATAGTAGCTGCATCCTTTCATTTCCTCTAAAGAACCAGATTGAAATTTATGAGGCAGGTCCAAGTGCATGGTGAATTGCAAACTGCTTAGGGACAATGAGTGTCATTTGGGTTGAATTTGCATCAAATCAACTCTGAAGTGTCTGGAAAACCACAAGAATTCAGGGTATTCTGATAGAACTTGTTTTGTGCTAAGCCTTTGCTGAAGGCTGCAGCAGACCCTGGATGGTGTTTGTTGCTCCTGCTATTAGTCCAGCTGGACTCTGGATCTTCTGACATGTGTGGTCTCCCATGGCCAGGAGAAACCCAAGTGGGGCCATGCTTTGAGGTTGCCAGAGGCAAGCTGGGAGCATTGCTCCTCACACGGGATACTGACAGCGTGGCTGGTCACCTGCCTCTGCTGTCCCTGCACCAGGGACAAGATGGTCATTGCAGTCTGTTGAGATGGGCTAGAGATCCAGGACATACAGGAGAGCTAGAGTTCCTGCTAACCCTGGGAGATGCCCTGGGTGTTTGCTGGAGGGTTTTGCTGACGGTAACACTGCTGTAAGAGTAAGGGAAGAGCTGGGCAATGCCTTGGAGGAAGCAGAGAGACAGAGGAACCCTGGGTGGGACAGCTATCTGCAGCTCAGATGGTTATTTAATGTGGTTGCTTTCAGCAGAACATCTGAGCTCTTTGCAGCAGGGTGATTTCCTGTTCCACCCTTTATTTCATCCCAAGTGTTTCTGCTTTTTCTCATTTCATCACCTTCACCCCAGGTAAAGCCTCCAAAGGTACTTCCTGCTCTGTTTCCTGCTCCTGTGCAGCAGCCACCAAGCTTCCCGATAGACCAGCCTAGGTGGAAGCATCTTTTGGTGGCAGTAGGACCTCAGTTCTGCTGTGGTCTTGCTCGTGAGCAGCAGAGGAATCGGGGACTGTAACATGCACTTGGGAACAGCAGAGGGAGCTTGGAGATGGGTGCAGGATCCAGGCTGGGGGATTCTGATCATTGGTTTGAAGGCTCTATCTCCCCCATTCCTGGACAGTTTCACCCATGTGCCTGGGCAGGGAAGAGACAGGGGGAGCTGAGCAGACCCTCATTGCTCTCAGGGTGTGTGAGACCTCACAGGCTCCCCGGAAGCTTTATGCTGCACAGGCTTTATCTCCTCATCTTTCTGGGAAGCCTTTGCACCCAAACAACTTTGGTGACTCCCTGCTCAGCCTTTGAGCACAAGCACTTTGCAGAGCAGGGCTCCTTTCCCAAAGTCCTCCCAGGCAAGCCCAGGGGGACACATGGGTGGCTGCAGGGTGGCTGAGTGAGGCACTCTGATCTGGTGGGAAAAATACAGGGAAAGGAGTGAAGCGTCCCTGGGCTCCTTCTCCCAGGTTTCCAGAGGCTTTGTTACGTGACCCTGGGCAAGGCAACTGGTGTGTCTCCAGGTTTTCTGCCTGGTTGGGAGAGAGGAACGAACAGGGATCCAACAGCAGTGATGCCAAGTGCTGTAGGAGGTGTTGGTGAAGCAGTGACTGTGCTTGGGTTGGGGGCTGGGGGTATGACCTTACAGCAGGGTGTTTTGTGTGTCAGGACAGGGGAAGGATATACCAGAGGAATGGCTGGATGCCATGCTGAGGCTCACCAAAAGCTTCTTTTTCAAAGAGCTCCCCTATATTGTTCCTGGCTGGCTGTACCTTGGGACTTGGTTTGTTGTTCTTCTCTCTGTTAATCACCATTGGTAGTTCTCAGTCTAATGATGTTGGGGTTTGTTGGGTGGTTTTTTGGTTGGGTCCTTTTTCACTTTCAGATAAAGGCTAAAAAATACCCCAAATCCAAACTGGCCTGTAAAGCTGCTGGGATAAGCAAGGCCCCAAAGGGCTGTGTGTGTGTTAGTGCCTGCACAAGGGAAATACCAGTGCTGAGCAATCTGAATGACAAAGCCTGCAGAAGCTGGCTGGGTTTATTGTATGTATAACATAGGTGCCGTCTGCCTCCCTGGAGCCGGGCTAAGTCGGGTCTTACTCACGCCTGCTTGCATTGTGATAGGATTCACACTCTGTGCTGGTGAACAAAGCAGGGACTGGGTTTAGCTGGCGGTGCTTACACTGCCCAGATTATAAACTGCTTATGATGCTCAGGGTGGGAATGCCTGTGGGGGTGAGGAGTGGGGTGAGATCCAGCCCTGGCTCTGCCCGGGGCACGGCTCCATGGGATTTACTGGCTGTAGAGCCTGGCTGTACGGTGTGAGCTTCTTGAGATGCCATGGATGTGTGTACGGGGCTGTGTGTGTACGGGGCTGTGTGTGTACGGGGCTGTGTGTGTACGGGGCTGTGTGTGTACGGGGCTGTGTGCGTACGGGGCTGTGTGTGTATGGCATAGTGCTTTGGGGCAGACGTGTCTTGCTGATTGGGGCAGGCTGGTATGAGAAGTTACTGTCCTTGGGAGCAGGTTCGTGTTCCCCCTTAGGGAAGTGATGTTAGGGAAAGCTGTAGGGAAATGCACCACATCTTCAAGGGGGGACAGAGGGATGTGAAATAAGGTCACTCAAACCCAGATCCAAAGCGTGGTCCCAGCTTGCTGCGAGCAAAGCAGAGGAGAGGTGGCTTACTCCTGTCTCTCCAAGGAGTGATGATTGCCTCTAACCAGGGCAGGAGTTCCCTGCCCTGTTCCAGCGAGACCCACAAGAACTGGCTCTTCTGGAAGATGAGGTGGTGGCTCCGTGGCACCTGGTTAAGATACAGGTCCACCATCTCTCTCTGGTGGCCCTGGTTCCATCCTTCTTGTCAGTCGCTCCATGGCCTCTTTTAAACTACAGTGCTAGAAAAACTTCAGCACTGACCTTGCCATTCCTGTCTATGTCCAAAACCCCGACAGCAGAGGGGAGGCAGTGTGAGCAGAAGGGGTTGGGCCTGGTGGTGACCTCTGTGTTCAGCTTTTGAACTTGAGGTGTGGCTAATTTGAAAAGGCAGCTAGATTTCCCCCTCTGTCTTAATACTATATGAAGAACAGGCGTGTAATGAGATGAGGCTGGTGGGTTTTTAGTGCAGCTGAGGCTGGTTTCATGTGCTGGAGGCACCAGAATTCCAAAATAATGCTTTTAATTTCTGAAAAATGGCAACAAAAGGGATGCTTTCAGAGTGAGTGACTGAAACAACTGGTGGGGTAACAGGAGTGAGGGGAAAAAGAAATAAAAAAAGGGAAAAGAACAGAGAGGACAGAGCAGGTGTGAGAGATAATATCCCTGGCCTGGATCCACAAAGGATTTGGTTCCTGGCTTGCTTTGAAACCTGCAGGAATTAATGCATAAATACCGTTGTGACTCTGGTCATCGGGTATTTGCTTAGTTGTTGCCACTAATGCCATAGTGCTTTGCTAGTGGCAGTGTCGGGAAGACCGAGACCCCCCCAGTGCTCCCATGGCAGGTCCCTGCTCAGAAGAGTCAGGGGACTTGCTGCCGCCTGTCCACTGGGATGGGTGAGTCTGCTGGAGATGGAGGGATTTTGCCAGTGGATGTCCAGCCTCCTGGAACAGGATCTTGCCATGACTTCGGCAGCTGATGGGTTTAAAAAAACCCAACCCCAACTACCAAATGAGAGGGTGTTCCTGTAAAAGCACACCCAGCCTGGCTTCAGCTTTCCCCCTCTCACTGAGAGGTATGAGTACAGGTTATATTAGAGAGTATTTCAAATTCTATAGAAATAATTCATATTATTGACCCTCTTGGGCAAAAAGCACTTACAGTAATTCTAAGTCAGGGCAGAACCTGGAGTTTTCACCATGCCAAAGGACAGTCAAAATCCAAGTTTGGAAAGCTGGAAAGTGAATCTTCCAATGTGATGAAAACAGTTGGGTTGGGGGGGGGGAAAGGAATGTTTTTATTCTGTTTTCAGAATTTATTTATGGTGGGTGCCTTAACATGAAAGGAAATGTGGTTTCAAAGTAAGAACAAGCATGTTCAGCCCAGTGATAGGAGAGACTGGGACTGTTTTCTTCAACAAAGTTTTTATGAATCCGATCCATCCCAGCAGGATTTTGTGATGTGAACAAACTGTCGTTTTCTGTCAGAAAACCTGTTCTTCCAGAAAATTTGCAGCCACTTCTAATCACCATTTTCCTTTCTTGTGCCCTGGGCATCCTTGGAAATGAATGTCCTGGTGCACTTCACTGTAATGTTCTGCCTGCTCTTTGTGACATAATTTAATTAAATTGCAGCTGGAGACAGAGGAAGCTTTACAAACCCTTTCCTGCCTCCCAGCAACCCCTCCCCAGCCTGCTGAGCTCAGCACAGTTAGCCTCTTGCATGAAGCAGAGACCTGCTGCTCTTCCACCCTTGTCTGGTCCACAGTGCTGATCCCTGCCTGCACTCAGATCTTTTACTGCGTCCATCCTGGTATCCTGTTCCAGGCCGCTGCAGCAGCTTGGAGTGATCGCCTTGTGTAGTGCAGGGCCTGGGTGCTGCTGGCCGCAGGGCCTGGGTGCTGCTGGCCGCAGGGCCTGGGTGCTGCTGGCCGCAGGGCCTGGCAAGGTGAGGGAAGGGCAGCATAAGGTTTGTGCTGTCAGCCAGGCTCACACCAGGTTCTCTCTGGGGAGGGGTGTGTGTGTGTGTGCTGAGGAGCTGTGGCTGTGCTGGAGACCAGAGGATTGGAGTGGGAGCAGGGCTCGGATCTTTGCACATGGAAGCAGTTGCAGGAGTCACTGGGAAGTTTTGTGCTTGCTGAATTCCCTTCCTGTCTTTGATCCTTAATCCCAGGGAGGGTTTTTGATGCCGGCCTGGCAGAGTGAACAGCCTGGCCCAGTTACAAGCATCTGGAGTCCAGCTCAGCCCCTGCCCCATGCTGCTGGGAGCCAAGCTGGGAATTCCAGAGGAGACATGCAGTGAGAGGGGTTGGTGTGAAATGAACCCCAAACGATCTCCAGCACTGTGGGGTGCAGTGGAATTGGGGGGAGCATCTCTTTGGGGTGGTGATGGGTTACAGAGTGACCTGGATTGGGGATGAGGTTTGAGTAATTCCTGGTTTGTGTCTCTGATTTGGTATTTCAGACAAAACAAGAGCCTGGTGACCTTCTAAGCTAAAAGCACAGATTTCCAGGGCTGGAGCTGAGCAGAGGAGCCTGTTTAAGCAGCATGGGGGGAGGGAGGGAGGCAGGTTTTCTGGTAGGTATAGTCTCCTCTTAGACCAAATGATGCAGCTGCAAGAAAACACACACATCATTTCTCTTTTTTTTTTAAAAAAAAATTTTTAAGCAATCATCTCATGGCAAATGAATTCCTGAAAGCTGCTCTGCTTTCCCAGAGGGCCTAACAGGAGACATTACTGCTCCTACCTGTTACCTGTCAGGAATTCCAGCTCTTCTGGTAACAAGAGAAATACCAGAGTTTGTCAGTTTAACTGCAGCCATAACAGACTCCTGGCCCACGGTTTTGGGTGGTGGGGGGATGTATAAAACCTGCGCCGGGGAGTTGGGGATGTATGGAGAGAGGAGTTACCTGTGGTTTTACCCAGAGTGGCCAAGCTGGCCTGCCTGCTGCTGACACGTGCTGCTGGCTGTGTGGTGGCACAGGCTGAGCTTCCTGCAGGCATTGAACCCCTGGCTCACAGCATTCCCAGGGCACCTCAGCCCAGGAGCTGCACTCCCAACCTGTGTGTGCTCACCTGCCCTCAGCTGAGGTGGGAAGATGCATCAGTGCTGGGCTAAAGCTTGTCTCATTTCCCAGTGATCCCAGTGCAGCTATTTAGTCATCAGCAAGCAACTGGGTGGCCATGGGAGTGATACATGTGTAAGCTGGGTGTGTGGCTGCAGAGGTTAGAACCCCAGTGTGGTTTGGGTGGGAAGGGACCTCCAAGTCCCTCCAGTGCACCCCCCCTAGCGCCGCCATGGGCAGGAACACCCCCTCCAGCCCAGGGTGCCCAAAGCCCCATTCAACCCGGCCTTTGAACTCTGACAGGGATCCGGGGCAGCCCCAGCTTCTCTGGGCACCCTGTGCCAGGGCCTCCCCCCTCCCAGGAAGGGTTTCTGCCTCCCAGCCCCTCTCCAGCTGCCCTCCTGCAGCTGAAGGCCATTGCCCTGGGCCTGGCCCTCCCTGCCCTGGGTACCAGCCCTTCTCCATCTCTCCTGGAGCCCGTGGAGGGATGGGGAGGGGCTCGGAGCTCTCCCCAGAAGCAGCCTTCTCTTCTCCAGGCTGAGCCAGCCCAGCTCTCCCAGCCTGGCTCTAGAGCAGAGTGGCTCCAGCCCTCGGATCACCTCTGTGACCTCCTCTGGACTTTCTCCCAACAGCTCTGTGTCCTCCTTGTCCTGGGGACCCTCAAGGTGGAGGCAGCACTGCAGGGGGGGATTTCATGGGAATGGAGGAGAGGGGCAGAATCCTCCCCCACCCCAGACCCTGGTCCCACCGCTGGGGATGCTGCCCAGGACACAGATGGCTTTCTGGACTGCAGTCGTGCATTGCTGGGTCATGCTGAGCTTTACAACATCCATTCTCTGACCAGCCTGTAGCTGTTGCTGGTGGGAGGATCAATGGAGCAGAATGACCTTTGCCCAGCCTGGAGCCAGGTTGGAGGTTAGGAGTAGTTTCTGATTTGGGCAACCAGGATGAACAGCTGAAGGTTTGGTGTCTTGGAGCAGCAAAATGAGAACATCTTGTCTTATTTTAAGACTCTTCATGACCTGATCTGGCTTGGTGTTTAATCAAATGCTATGTCTGGTAAACAGGAATATAGGTGTCTTGCTGTAGGAGAGGAGCTGTAACTGCTCACTTTGATATCCTTAATCCATTGGGGAGGTTATTTACATCAATAGGAACAGCTCCAAGTGAAGAGGCACAACTTGCCCAAGAGCTCCTTGCATCCTGGTGCTCAGAGTTTTTGGATACAGGAGAGCAAACTCCAGAGCTAAGCTCTGCTTGATTTCAGGACGGGAATTGAAAGCAGTGTTGCATTTTTAATGAGTACTCTAATCACCAGGCTGCTGGGTGTTCTGAATCTCTTCTGCTGGAGTAGCTCTTCTTCTCTACCTAAATGATGTAAGTAGCTGTTGAGGCAGGGAGGGGGGAGGGTCCCTCAGTGGTTGCTTTGGGCACCCATGCTAAGGTTGGCCGATGGCCTTCTGCTTCCTGTCCAGCACAGGTTCATCTGCACCAAGTGAAGCAGCTTCACCAGGAGGAATTGAGAGCCACTCTGTGGAACAAGGACCCTGTTTTGGCAGAACTGAGCCCAGATCCGCTCACATGTGTTGGGGCCAGAAGTGACCTCCTGTGCCCTGAGCAAGTATGCCAACCTTGAGATCCTGTGGGGAGAGAGGTGGTGTTGGTGCTTCACCCTTCTCAAGTATGGTTCTGAATTTAGTCCCCCTCTTCCCAATCCAAATTTTTCTCTAAGCACCAAAGTATCTGACCTGAGATTCAGCGAACACAACTGAACCTAAGTGGGAGGTTATTAAGGGTGCATTCCTCTAGGCAAAGGTACTCCAAAAAACATCAGCCAAACCTGCTGGTTTTACACACACATTCCCAATTAAACCATTAGCTCCGGATGAGCTGTGCTTGTGCAACAGGTGAGAGGAACCAGGCCCATGAGGAATGAGTGAAAGAGGAGGGAGGAGGTATGGCTTGTAACTCCTAAAACACCCTTCCCTCTTCTCTGAGCCTTTTCAGCTCTGCTCATTCCTGGGAAGAGCAGAACCACCAGGACAGACTCACCACCCACCTGTGAAAGCCCTGGGTTTGGGGAGAGGTGTGTTTGCAGTTGTGGTTAGAGAAGCAGAGTGGGGAGCAACTTTGCAGACTGGTCCCATAGCTTCAGCCATGGGGGAACCACCACCTTAGGTAAGACCAGCTCCTAATCCAGGTGGCAGGGAGGGCACCTTCCTCAGGGTGTCCATCATCTTGGAGCCCCTGCCACCGCAGTACAGCTCACCTGGCTGGGACAGTCCAGGTGTGGGGTGGACTGAGTGTGGTCCAGGGGCTGCAAGGCATCGTCTGAACCTGCTTTCTAGAGCTGGGTCTGGTACTTTCCATTTCTGTTGAGCAGTCTGAGAAAAAGAAGCTCCAGCAGGCTTGGTGGAGCCCAGGTAATTCCTTCATTGTTTTTTCTCACAAGAAGTGAAAATAAGATGTGTTAGTCCCCGTTACTGGCTGTATATATATATTTTAAAGCCAGTTTATGCTGACATATGGAGAATTACTGAAGTTAAACCACCGTTTTGAACCAGTTAATTTAGCAGGCACCGAAAGGAAATGTTTGATTACTCCTTCAGCTCTTCATTTTTCCTGGCTGAGGTTATTTACTATATTCAACCCAAATTAGCCAGCGCTTTTGGTTCCACTCCACATGCGTTTTCCTTTGATAAAGTATTTTCCAGAAGGAGTTTGCTCAGTGCTCTTCCATTCCTGGTGTTTAAAATGAGGGTGAAAATAGTATTTCTCATCCTCTGAGGGCGTTGAATAGGAAACTCATGTTGTTTAGGATGCACAGCAGTGCTTTTGTAAGGGAAACTGTGTGGGGACTGAAGAAGCTTAATATATTGTCTCCAGGCTTTATTTTCCCCTGGGAATGGCTGTGTTAACTAGCTCACTAGGAATTTGCACACACGTGTGCTGGCAGTGTATCTGTGTGTGTCCCAACTGGCTGCTTGCCTGAAGGAGACCTGTTTTGGGGGACTGGATGCCCATAGCTGACTCTTCCCTCAAGCAGCTGTAGAAGCTAAGTTTCTTGTGTAGCCAATATCCAGGCCAAACCTCACGACGTTGGCTTATCTGTGTTTAAATTTTTATTAGGTAATTACTGTGGAATAATTGAGAGTCTTGCTCTGGTCTGACCCGTATCAATTAATTTGGTTTTCCCCTCTGTGTCAGAGGATGGTGCTCTCCACCATCTGGGGTATGGAATTCAAAACTACATTCTTCTGGTCTTTCTGATGTGCTGCTGTGATGGGGGTGGCAAGTGAGACCCTTTCTGGGTGGCTTTAATTGCAAGCCACTTAACACACAGACACCATGAATCTCCAAAGATGCTAGCAGCCACTAGCCTCTGTGCAGAAAACTGTGTGTTAAGTCGTTACCTGTCTCAGCTGGGCAGGGTTTTGGTCATGATGGGGATAGCTCTGCACCCCCAGCAGCCAGACCCACACTCTCATTTCAATATTTAGCAGAAATCCTGTCACAACACCTTGATTAGCCCTGCTAAAGGATTGATTTGCAACTCGTCAGTGCCCATGCACGGCTGAGGCAGGGGTAGGCAATTTTGGCATCGTCCCTGGTCCTCTTGGTGAACCCTCGTGTGTGTGAACGCCCTGACACTGGTCCCCACGGGTCCCTGCCGCATCGCCCAGCCCTCACTGCAGGGAGAAGGGCTGTGGATAACAGTAGTCACACATCTGCCTCCCAAAGGGTGCCCAGGGTGATGCCTCAGAAAGCCAGAATCAAAACTCAATAGCCTTGGTGACTATTAAGCAGGCATCCTTTATTGCAGCGCTGGGCACACAGGGCATCGCTCCTCCCAATGAGTGCACCCGTTAAAGCCAAATTCCTCATACTGATACAGATTACCTCTACATATTCATTATAATTTCTAGGAAAAGGCAGAGTTATGCAAACTATTTCCAGGAAGTCATTTATATTAATTCCTCACAGATAGAGCATGCTCAGTGGCACTCGGGGGTCTTCTGGTGGTCTTCAGGGATGAAGGCTGGACGTCTTCCTCTCTCTCAGCACATGCTCTTTATGTTTCTTCTCCATGCTTATCTGGGCTCCCAACACCTGCACAGACTAGTTAGTTTTTCCACTGAAAACAAGATATACTCTGTCTTTTAATTGGTCGTTAGTCTCATTATTTATGACTCCCCTATCTCCTAGTTCCTCTGGTTTCAAGGCTGTTGCACTATTATGGTTAAGTTTTGTAGCCACTTTCATGAAACAGCTTAGGTGATTACAGCCAAATTCTGCTAAAATTCAAAACTATTCCTAAAAACACACCAATTCTTACTTCTTTATCTTCAAGACTGTTACTGTTGCATTGTTATGGTTAAGTTTTGCATCTGCTCTCACAAGCAGCTTACACAGTTACACCTTTCTCTTAAACTAGTCTATTCTTAAAACTATGAAAATTCTTATATTAAAGTTGTATTAATTGTCTCTTAAGCTACACCTATATCAATCTATTCAGCATGATTACTTTTCACTGAATCAAGGGCTCCCCCAGTGCAGGATGTGTTCCCCTCCAAAATGCACAGCAGGGTGTGCAGCCATCGTTTCCCCTCATGCTCTGTCATTCCCAGCATAGGTCTGTGGGGTTTCTTTGTGGGTCAGCCACCCACTCTGATGCTGCATGTGAGCCCAGGGGCTCCTGAAGGATATTCGCTTGCTCAGGGGTAGGGAATTGCAGTGTGAGCTCAGTAATGTTGTGTTGGCTCATGAGCCCAGGACCTGGAGTTCTTATTAGCCCTGTTAGATACACATGTGCTGCGTACGTATCTCTGCCTTCTGCTCTTCTTTACACCTTCTAAAGATGAAAAGGTTTTCCTGGATCACAGCAGCCACGTGCCAAGGTGCTACTCGAGGAAAGGAGGAGTTTGGGGAGGGGAAAGGTGTGATGTTGCTGACTTCATGTGCAGGGTTTGAGGGCATGCCTGGAAAACCCTTATCCTGCCAGGTTACACATTGCTTTTGCAAGAAAATTTGGAGGGGCTCGGGGTGGTAGTGGGATTTGCATGAGGCTGGGCTGTGTCTGGGGATGGTGCAGCTCTCCCGGGGGTGCAGCAGGAAGGGCAATATGACCTGGATGTTAAAGGGGATAAAAGTGAGCTGCATGTTTCATGCTTTCTCCCAGATGGAGCATGGAAATGGCATCTGTGGGTCAGTCTTCTTAGAAATGCTGGTGATGGACTAGAAGAGACGGCAATACCAGTGTAGATCTCCTCAGATTGCTGTGTGCCTCTTCCCTACCTCCAGCACCTGATGCACAGCCCATGGGGATCACTGTCCTGTGCTTCTGGGCATCCAACCTTCTCCTCAGATTGCTTTGTGCCTCTTCCCTACCTCCAGCACCTGATGCACAGCCCATGGGGATCACTGTCCTGTGCTTCTGGGCATCCAACCTTCTCCTTGGTGGCCAGGAGAGGGCATTTGGGGTTGAGGCAGAGGAGGAGGAGACTTGGGTCTGCATGGTGAGCAGGTCCTTGCCAAACCCAGAGCCCCTTTGTATAAGGTACTGCTGGGAAATGAAACATGAACAGGCATCAGCTGCTCCTCACTGAGTGCCTTTAGTATCTGGAACTGGAAGCTTCGGAGCAAAGGAAACTGCTCAACCTGGAGTAATATAACTTAGAGCAATGGGCTGGAGAAGGGGAGACCAGCACATGGCTCCTAATGGCAATGCTTGGCAAGTATGGGTCATGGGGGTCACCTTGCTTGGTGTGCCGCCCTCTGCATTGCTCCTCTGTCCACTGAGTAAATCAGCCAGTGATACCCTCTGCTGTGTAAGTTATTGCCCCTTCTTACTATTGATGTTACGGCAGAGATGGGAGGCTGCCTCTGAGATGCATTTCAGTCTTCACAAGTCCATTGCCTGAGTCCAGGCAAGGTGTCCTGCTTGGCTTGGTGAGGAAGAGGAGCTGCTTTCTGTGATGCTTCACCTGTCCTGGGTACTCCAACATCAATTCCTGCTGTCCAGGGATGGCACAGCTCTGCTACATGGCTGTCATTTCCTGCCTTCAGGACATCCGGAGGTTTATACTGCATTTAGCTATTAATTGTTCTGGTTATAAGAGGCCAACCTCACTAACGAAGAGATGTTTGGCTCATCTTATTTATTGCAGCCTGAGGGGATATGATGTCAGAATTTATGATTTCAGAAACAGACCAGAGAGCCCTGAGGTGGAAGAGTGGGACGTGCTGGGAAGGCAGGCTCACACAGACAGTGCCCACTGATGTGGAGTGAGACACACTGCTGATGGGTGGCTGTGTGTGCTGGGCTGGTACATGGGAAGGGCATTGAGGGCTCGAAGGGGGCTGGTATCACAGGGTACCTTACCCACCCGATGGTTACAGAGTGCTGCCCAATGCAAGGACTGACCTGACACCTCGGGCACACTCAGACTGTTCTTGGAGGCACCCAGGAGCACCCTCCCCAACCAGCCCATTTTTTGGGGGAGTGATGTCAGGTGGTGTGGAAAACAGCCTGGGCTGACTGCCTGGGGAGGTTGACTCTGGCCTGGCCAGAACCAGGACAGGGAATGATACAGCAGGTTGCCCCATGTTGGAGGGGTAAAAGCCTCAGGTCAGCCAGAAGAGAAATCGCTTGGGCAGGTCTCCTGGGCTGTGGGGTGCCTGCAGTCCTTGCACACCCTGTGCACGCTGCTGTCCTCCCCGAAGGGAGCATGGAGCCAGCAGGGTCAGTGCTTCAGCCCACTCGTCCTCTGAGGCTCCCAGTGAGCAGCACAACCTTGCAGATATGGCTGGTCTTCAGTGATTTCTTTTGGCTGGGGGAGAAGGACAGGGTAAAGCTCGAATTATAAAGCTGCTCTTTCCAGATATTTCATGCTCCTAATTGCTGACACAGGCTGGTCTGGGATGTTTTTCTCCCTTCTTTCCTACTTATATAAATAAGTAAAGGCAGGTTAAAGGATGCTCGTGTTACAGAGCAAACTGTGTAACAGATGAGAGGGGAGATTTCCACAAGTGCTTTGGCCTGATCTCTTCATAGCTGCGCTGCAAGCCGGGCGTGAGGGGAGCAGGGATTTATTGACTGGCATGGGCAGCACGAGGCAGCTTGGATTTTGAAGGCGCAATTTGACTTCATCTTCCCAGCCCAGGGAGGAGATGAAAGCCTACAGATGAGTCAATTATCTGGGCTGCAGGCGAATGCAGGCTGAGCTGTGGAGGAGGATTTGCTGACCTTGCACCCTACCGAGAGGCTGGATATTGCCAGGGAAGACAATCCGTCATTGCGGTGGGGAGCGTGGAACGGCGCTGCTGTGGCTCGACCTGGCTGGAGGGGAGCACCTTGCAGGGCTGGAGGGGTGGGAGGAGAGCCTGTCCTGGGGAGGGATGGGGTAGGGAGCTGTGGCCACTTGTTTGCTCTTCCAAAATTGCTTTCATGTGGTTGTGGTGGAGGTATGGAAACTGGCTGTGCTGAGGGAGGCACCCTGTGGCTTTTGCTTAGGGGATAAGATGGGGGGATAAGACGCCTCGCCCAAGTAATTGAATAAGAAGCATTTTTAGCCATGTGAAGTCTTGTCAGCTCGGTAGCCCTGGGCCTTTCGAGTGTCTGGCACTGGCTCTGGTGCCAGTGCAGGACTCAATGGGATCATGCTTTGAGGTGGCAGTGACAGTGGGAGTGGGAGCTGGCAGGGTTGTGTCGCCCATTCGAGCCCAGGAGCCCTGCACTGCCCATGCAGGAAGTGGAGAGGTTTGGCTGCTCTGCCGTTCCTTGGCTGCTGCCACCCTGTGCATAATGAGTGGGGGACATCTTCTGTTAAGCAAAGGGTTAGAGAGGTATTTCTGTAAGCACAGGGGCTGTGCAACCTGCTGTGCTTGGAGGCAGAGGGGAGCAGCGAGGGCAGGTGGAAGGAACATCGTGTTGGATGGCACAGCTGATTTATCTGCCTTTACTTCTTCCCCTCTGCTTCATCCTGACTCATCCAGCTGCACCCAGCAACTACCTGGGGAGAGCTGTTTACAAGCTGAAGGCTTTAAACCTCATAAAAGCACTACCTGCTGCCAGAATGCCTCTCCTGGTTGCCCCATCCCTACGTGTTGCTGGTGGCAGGATCCTTTCCCAGGCAGCTTCTGGAATTGAGCTGGCTGGGTTTTGGGAAGCTATAAAACTGAGTTGTGGGGAGATGCTGCTGGAAGGGGAGGTGTGGGATGTGGCAGTTGCTTGCTTTCCGCTGTGTCCTCCTGCGATGCAATCATCCTCCATCCCTCTGCCCTGCCCTGGTGATGCTGCTTGAAACCTGCAGCTTTCACACCGTCATTCATCTGGGAGCAGTAACTCCTCCAAATGTCCCCTCGCTGCATCAGGTGTCCTTGGGAGGGTCATGGCTGCACAGGGAGGATGTTATAAGCTCTTTGGGATGGGTGCTATGTCCTTGAAGGGGTTGGGAGGGTTGGTGCTGAGCACAGAAGAGCTCTGATGCTGCATGAGGACTCTGTGTATCGCTGTGAAGATGCAGGACTCTACACCTTGGCACTTCAGACTGCATAATAGTGCAAGGGGAAAATGAAACCCCGTGCTGCTGTGTACGTGTTGAGCACTATTCTGTGGGAAGAGACAGGGAAGGGTCATCTGTTGGTGCACAGCAAAGCACTGGTGAAGGTGTAGGCTAATGTCTGTGCTGGTGGTTCTGTGGTGTCTGGAGCTGCTGGGTGCTGGATGGTTTCTGAAGGCTGGGACCAAAGTCCTGGGATAATTTAGGTCCTTCTTAAAACAGAAATCACTAGAAGTGGAGAGTAGCAGCCCCCAGGCACCTTTTAATCCTAGCAAGATTATTGCAACAGTTGATGTGCAGAAACACCGCTGAAATCTGGTTTCACCTTCTTACCTTCTTGGGATACCTTTCCAAATCATTAGAGCATCACTTGGGAAAAACCCATCCTCATCCCCAACGGCGTGAGGCAAACAGTGCAAGCTGCTGTGCTGGGTGGGAATTGATCCTCCAGGGAGTTTTTGCAAAGTCCTACCTCTTAATTTGGGAAGACAAAAGAAACTTTGGTGCCAATACTGTAGAGGACATCATATGGTCAGCTATGCATTGCTAAAAGACTAATTTCTCAAAATGTTCCCAAAAAGATTATAATTAGTGCAATTAAGTGTCTCAGATGGTAATTTTATTCTTCTCAGTAATAGCACAAAAAAACCCCTCTGAAACAATGCGCCCAACATATGTAAGCCAACATCTTCCTGTTGTGATCTGTACAACGTGTGCTTGTTTAAAGTTATATTTAGCTCATTCAACTCCAGATAATTTATTGTCTGCGGGAGAAGAGCCCTTGTGGTGCTCCTGTGCTTAGGAACATGAGTGAGGAAGGCTCGGGGGCCAAAACCATCCTTGGTCTGAATTCATGCAGCAAGACTGGGTGGAGCTGAACATTGGTAAGGGCTGGGGCACCCAGCTGAACTCCCTCTACTGCTCCGTGCCTCAGTTTCCCTTCCTGTTTGTAACTTGCCTTCTACAGCCAGCAACAGGGTGAGCTGGTTTAGTCATGATGGAATGGCACCCTCCTTACTGTGTTAATCAGTGGCTTCAAAAAGTGAAATTGTCTTGATTTTAAAATTCCCCTTGTCCCTCCTGGTGGGTCAGGAGGAGACTGAAAGAACAGGATCCATGGGGCAGGCACCGTGAAGTGAATATGTATTTGAGCGTGTGCTGGGGGTTGGACTCGATCTCTTGAGGTCCCTTTCAACCCTTATAGTCCTGCGGTTCTGCTGTGATGTGAGGTGCTGGTGTTTACAAGCTGAGAGCCTGAGGGTGCCTCCAGGTCCAGCTCCGTGGTGGGTACAGGCAGTGGCAGCAGGCAGGAGCTCCGATTTGCTCCCCTGCTCCTTTCCCCTTCTCTGCTGTCTCTTTGGCACTGAACCATTAGCCTGTGGTGGCTGGCCCTGTCGCTGCCAACAGTCACTGGAAACCTCATTGGAGAATGCAAGCACAAAGTCAGGTGGAAGAGGAGATAATTACCTTTCTAATATAATTATGGCTGGGCTGGTGAGCCTTTTATCTCAATCCATGTACTGCTGGTGGTAACACAATAATGGGCAAGGATTAGAATTTACTAGGTTATCGCTCGCCTGTGGCAGGCAGAGATGTGTTCCCCTCATGGCAGGGAGGAGTTCGTTAGAGGAGGTTTCTGGTTAAACCTGTGGGGAAGAGGATGATTTTGGAAGATGAAGGAGCAGGGGGAGAAACTTGTTGTGCTATCTGAGCAGCTCAGATGCAGGCACACCCTCCCATGTGGGAGCTCCTGTTCTGAGATGGTCCCGTGCCCAGCCGAGGTCTGATGTGACCCAAGCTCTAGGTCTGGAGCACAGAGAGCCCCTGGTCTGATGGGTGTGTGCCCTGAGTGATGTCACCATGTGTCCTGGTCTGTGGGTGCCCTCTGCGAGCAGCCCCTTCTGCGAAGGATGGGCAGGGCAGGTCCCTGAGCGGATGGAGGAGGTGTTTGAGCAGGAGGCAGGGCTCCCTGTGCCAGCACCTGCTTTAGTGTTTGGGGACCAGCTGGGCTCATGGCTTTGGGTCTTAGCTGGTCCTTGTGGTGCTGTACAAGGCAAGGGGCTTTGCTATGTCACTTCACTGGTGAGACCAAGGCAGTCTGAGCTGTGGGCTAACCGCCCTCTCCCTGTTGCCATCACTGAAGTGGTTTTTCCATCACCATTTTCCTCAGGCTTTTGAAAGACAAAACAGTGTTCCAGGGTCACTGTACTCCTTTCCTGGCCCGGTGCTGTCAGGCATGGGCTACATGGCAGGGACCGGTGGCAGCCTGCCTTCTGCCCCTCCACTGGTCCCATCCAAAGGGCTGATCTGTGGAAAAGACATCTCTGCAGTCCTCTCCCTGCAGGAAAAGCCCCATGGCTGTTTTACCCTGGGCACTGTGGTCCTCTCACCAGCCACCCCCTCCACTTTGTCCTCCCCATCTGAGCCCAGAGCAGTGGGTCTGGTCGAGGTCAGAGTGGTCCCGTTTGCTGTTATCGTTCACAGAACATAAGAGGCATTAAAATTCTGCTGTCTCATTTGTGTAACAAGGGAGAAAATTATGTGGAGAGGAAAATGGAAAGGGGGAAGAAGCCTTCCGTGCTGCAGCCAGGTCAGGGAAGTGGGCATGGTGTGAGTTGGATTGTTGCACTTCACTGTGAATTCCAGGGGCTTGATATAACCCTGTGTGCAGGTTGAGCCTCTCGTTTCTATGGGAGGAGTTAAAATCCTGCTCCAGGGACAGTAAGTAGCATGAAAGATTTGGTGGCCTTGGCATTCTCCTTCCTTTAGGGTCACCACCTTGGTCTTTAACAGAGCTTGTGCTCAGCATCCGAGAGATTTTGGGAATGGGGAGAGATGGTTTGATGTCTTTTAAGCCAGAATATTGGGACATGAGAGTGAGTTGCTGGCTCAGGGAGAGGTGAGAGAGATAGAGAGGACTGGGGCAGTGATGGCCAGGTTGCACATGTGAGTTGTGGGGGTCCTGCTGCCCCCAGCTCTGAAGGCAAACTCAACGTGGGGGAGATGCAGCGGGACAATTGCCTCCATCTCGAACTCTTGGGCTCCACAACTGTATCCTGATGGGCAGGAGGTAAGAACTGACTTGGGTGAGGTTTGAGGGATAGCTGCCCAGAAACCCAGATTTTTCCCAAATAAGAAGTAGCAGAGGAAAAATCCTGGTTCCAAAAGTTTTGTTACAAAAGGCAGTTTCCCCTTGGGAGGTTTCAACCTGGTTTTAAGTGAAAATGCCTGCTTTCAGCTGGCTTTACAATATCATTGCAGTTAAAACCAACCAAATAAAAATAAAATCTGAAGTCATATTTGAAGTTTAAACAAAACCAAAATGTTTTGTTATTTCCCACTGGAAAACTGAAATTGATGATTCCCTGAAAACAAACATTTTTGGTGAGAAAAAGGCATTCTTCAGCACAAAACCCTTCCTTGCTGAGTGCTTTTTCTAAAAACTAGCAAAGCTTCTTGATTTGCTTGAGTTATTGCCACTGAGATGCCACCTATTTGCATTTTGCTGGGCCTGCTCTTAATGTGGGAGTTACACAACACAACGTTTTGTGCTTTCTTCTGCTGTTTCCTTTAATTGAGGGAGTGCTTAGAGCCCCAAAATGTGGTGGCAATGCCATTGTGCTGGATTGCTGCAGAGCATCTGACAGCATCTGGCCTGAGTCATGGACCAGTCCGATGGAGCTGGAGGAGCAGGAAAACAAAGCGCTGTGCAGAAGATACCAAAACAAGCTGGGGTAAAGATGGAAGAAGAACTTGAATTCTTTTTTTGGAAGTTGCTTCTTGTTGCTGGTGTGTCCCCAGACCTCAGTGCCGTGGGTGCATTTCATCCCCAGCCCTCTATCAGCATCTACCCTGAGGTTTGATGCAGGAGTTACCAAATCCTTACCCGTGTGCTTTGGGAAGACAGGCAGGGTGGTGGCAAGGATGTCAGGGAGGGGTGGCAAAGTGGGAGTCCAGTTCCTCCCAGTGCCACCTCGCAGCAGCAGCCCATGCCTGGAGCTGCCACATACACATCTGGAGCTGCCTCCTCCTGCTGTTTCCAGGGCTACCAGAGGAAGGAATTGCTCATGGTACCAAGCCAGAGGGCTGGCGATGACTAAGCAAGTGTCAGAAAGAAAGGCTTACTCTGGAAACCAGCCGTGTCCTCCCTGCACCTTCCCCCGTTGGAGCTTAGCGCTGTCTAGACACCGGTCTGCTCTGTGCAAACTCTCCATTAACCTAACGCTGACAGACTGGACAAGCACTCAGGCATTGTCCCTGCCTCAGCACGGGCAGTGGGCAGCCCCTCAGCTGCCTTCCCAGGGCTCTTTTCTGCTTGGAGAGCGGCAGGTTTGTGGCGCCCGGCAGAGAGCAACACACAATTCGATATGAATTTGAGGTGAAGCCATTTTATTAGGTGAAATCACACAGATTCTCTACCTTTATTACTGCAAACGTGGCAAGCTAAAAAACTGCTAATAGGTTACACACACTGTTCACACCGTATTGATTGGTTAGTGATTATAACGAGTTCTGAGAAACCTATCTTATAGCAAAATATTGTTAGTTTACCTTTAATACTTAAAAACATCCACACACCTGCTGTTTGACCATCTTCTTATACTCCCAAATACCTTCCCATAACTGCTTCTTGGTTTAGGGCAGCCTGTACCCCTATCAACAAGGCCGCTGTGTTTTGAGAATGTGATTATTAGCATCCTCTCAGCATGAGTAACTTCTCCTTTCTCATGGGAACAGAAGAATATTGTCAGGGCCTAAATCTTGGGAGAAGAGAGCTAGGCCGCCAGCAGGCCTGCTGTCTGCCCCGACACAGGTTGGGTGATGTAATGGTGAGGGGGGTGGTGGTCAGGAGAAGGAACTGAATGGGCAGAGACTAGAGCTGGGTACTAGCAGCCCCCTGAGGTTTAAACCCAGTCAAACATGAAGGAAGTACTTAAAAAAAATCACAGCTTAAGCAGAAGAGGTGTATTGCAAAGAGAAAACAGCAGCGTGGAGAGAAGGGGTGACTGCTCTTGCTCACTCTGTGGTTAATGGTCTGTGGGGACAGGACAAGGGGCGATGGCTTCAAATTGGAGCACAGGGAACTCTGCACCAGTATGTGGAAGAACTTCTTCCTGGTGAGGGTGACAGAGCCCTGGGACAGGCTGCCAGGGGGGTGTGGAGTCTCCTTTTCTGGAGATATTCCAGACCTGTCTGCACGCCGACCTGTGTGACCTGTCCTAGGGACCCTGCTTTGGCAGGGGGTTGGACTTGATGAACTCTGGGGCTGCCTTCCAACCCCTACAAGTCTGTGATCCTGTGAAACTCATCAGATCTTAAAGCCACTCTCGCTCCTTGTTAAACCAACTTGTGTGTGTTTAGGGCAGCAGGACTGCCAGTGCTGCTTTGGGTTTCTTTTCTGAGGGTTTTCCTGGTGGTAGAGGTAAGTCTGAGGTGATTCAGCTCCTGATGACACACTTAACTCTTGTGATGAAAAGCTGGGGGAGTGGATTTCTGGACCATTTCACAGCAATAGGCTTCCCCAGCAAAAAGCATCTGATGCTGTTGGCCTACATCCCAAAGTCCTTGGTGCTGTATTCTCCTGTGCTGCCTTGTCAGAAAGCTGCTGTGGACCACAGGGTACTTCCCACCTCACCTGCAGCTGTCTGAGAAATTCCCTAGGGATCTCTCTTGCCCACCCCACAATTCTTCTCTTCATGTCAATGGGGAAAACTTGCCACAGCAAATCAGCGGCGCCAAGGAACACAGAGTCTTCTCTGCAGGGTGCTGCTGTCTGTCTGTATTTTGGGTGGCTGCAGCACGTGGATGAACATGCCTGCCTGGTCAGAGGTGGGGGAAGTGGAGCTCTGAAACCCAGGGTGATGTGAGTGCATTCCCCCCTGCAAAATCACAGCTTCCAGTTTTGCTCTGTCGCCTTGTAACCGCCCAAAGGGGCTGCTCTGGAAATTTGGAGAACACAAACATTTGCTGCTGTGCTGGGACCTGTATGTCGGGTTTCAGCCCAGAGCATATATCTTTTAATGGCTGGATTATACAGCCCAGAAATGTTGAGCTTATGATGAAAATGCTGCCAGCCTTTTATCTGAGGCAATTCCGGTGTTCGTAACAGCCCAGTGGAGAGCAAAAGCCTCCGTTATCTGAACTGCCAATTAATTTAAGGACATTCCCCTACCCTGTTATAAAGATGTCACTTCCCTACACTGGTTACATTGCTCTGGCCTCTCAGGTCCCGCAAGCTCAGCTCAGTGGGACCTGGCTGTGCCGTCCGCTCGCATCATTGACTAGTTGGTGTTCATGCGTGCTTGTGTTGGCTCCAGGAAGGGGATTATCAGGCTGTGGTGGGTGAAAAGGGATGGGCAAAGCAGGGAATGGGTGGGCAACTGCAGCGTGGGGTGAAGGAGGAGGAAAGCAGGGCTGGCAAACCACAGGTCAGAGCCAGCGTGAATGCAGTTACATTTCATGTCGACCTTGGTGGTGATCCCTGCAGCCATTGAACGTTGCCCCCTGAGTGTGCAGAAGCTGAGTTTCCTCTCTGAGCATCTCGATTCCAGTCCAGTGTGTACCTGGGTCTACCCCATTAATTAGACTTAACAGGCAACAAGTTGTCACCTCTCCAATTCTCTGAGGACCATGGTGTGTTTTGACTCCTGTGCAGTGTAGCTACACACTACTGCTCCCTCACAGGCTCTGTTGTGTCATGCCCTATGGAGGGTAAGCTCAGTCACACATCCTCTTGCTGCACACTGCCAGCTAGATGCTGTGTGGTCTTGCATGCTGCAGCTCCAACCCCTCTTTCCCCAGCCTTGCCAGCAAGGAGCTGGCTCCACTGGACTCTGAGAGCAAGAACAGGGCTTAAATATATATATATATAAAAATTATAAAATATATACTTTATATATTATATATACAATTATTCTTATATAAATATATATATAAAATTGAGGCAAAAAAGGCTCGTTTGAATTGTTGAATCGGTTTGAGCGTGGTTTGAGTGGGGATGGTCAGGTCAGCACCCCCCTGGTAAATCTGGGTGACAGCAACCTGTGTGCTGTGGTTGGGGTTGTGGTAGCTGAGTGCAGCCACAAGACACACACTGGTTAAGCTGGGAAGCTCCTGGGAGGTCTCCTCCACCTTGGCGATCCTCAGTGGGAGCTGGGCAGAGGCAGAGTGCTGGGGTGACACAGTCATTGCTCAAACACGGCTCGTGGTGGCACCGTGCTGGGCAGAAATGGCTCTTCGTGGCCCTGGTGCCACGAACACGCCTGCTCAGGGGTGCTCTGAGCCTCGTCAGCTCCTGAACTCAAGTGTTCCTGTGCAAGGTGGGGCCAAGAGGAGTTTCATCTGTCACATCTGTGCATTACTGTCCCCTAAGATGAAGCGTAGCAGTGGATATGGCTACACCACCCTTAAAAACAGAAGGGGGGAAGCTGCAATTTCTGTTTTCAGCATGGAAAGAATAAATTCTGACTTCCTCATGTCCACAGCCCAGCTTGCAACAGGTTTAAAGCACGGTACAGATGGCTACACGATTATTGCCAACATCTCCTTGTTATATTAGATAAGGCCCTGAGTTTATTTAGCAGAAGCAGATGGAGGGAATACACAATATTTTAGATATCTTGGCAAACTGTGTTTTCCTTAGAACAACATTGCATGTTTGCTGTGGCAGCGCTGGCCAAAAGGGGAAAAAAAAATAATTGAAGAAAGAGGGAGAATGGCATCTTTTGGGGATGAAAACGAGGTGTGCATTAAGAGATTATATTGCAAGTCTTGTAATATCAGATGCCTTGTCACAGGGGATTAATATAAGAGGAGAGTTTCAGCTTTTATTCAAAAGTGTGTATTTTTTTGTGGCATATAGCTGAAAGCTTCAAAATGTGATCCCAGCTGCCTACAAAACCTGAGGAATCACAGGACAAAGAGAGAGTCCTAATGTATTGGGGTTTTTTAATGGTCTCATGGCTTCTAACCCAGCCCTGTTGATTTTGGGGCTGCCTACTTATTGCCAGTGCTGGCACTACTGTGTCTCTGAGCATGGGGGATGTGCTGCGGGGTGGATAGTGCTTGGGGTTTGGGGTTTTGCTTCTGCTTTGAGGCAGCAGATTTGGACAGGAGGAAGATGTGCAGCTTCTCTGCTTACTCAGGGCATTCATCAGCAAAACCTGCCTTTCCCTCCCTGTCTCCGTTCCATCCTGGCTGACGTACCCAGCACTGACAGAGGGTTTTTTCCCTTCTCCTTTGCACCAGCCCCTCACAGTCTGCTGCCCCTCATCCTCCCACCAGCACCAGTTCGGCAGCCTGGGAGGGAAGGCTCAGCTCTATTCCCAACCATTTTGCTTTGTTTTGCTTTTAAGCACTAGTGTAATTTGATAGTGATGACATTTTCTGCTCACGAACAGCTACTTCTGGGGACTGGCCAGATGCAGAGTGGGATGTGCTGCTGGTTCCAGAGTCTATCATCACTCCTAGGGCAAGGGGCTCCCATTCAGTGGGTGCTGTAAGGCAGGAGGGTTGAGATGTGCTTTTAGTGACTCAGACCTTGTACCTCCTGCAGTGTCTGTGCTGCCCTGCTAGCCCACCTGGCCAGAAAAATACATCCCCATCCACCTACCAACTGTCCTGTGGCCTTTGCCCAGTTTCGGGCTGCCAGTGAGCAGATTCACGCTCCTCCGGACCTCCTGGCACAGCAGTGAAACGTTAGCATCTAGTGGGGGTGACACTTCTTTGGGGGTTTGGATTTTTCAGGAAAATGGCAGCTTTAAATCAAGTCAAATATATTTGCAGACTTGACATGAATTTGTTTCCCAAGAGGTAATAAGCCCATTAAAATCAGAGTGCTTCGGTTTAGGACTTGACAAATGAAGCAGGCTCGTTCCTTCCTCCCTCAAGTAGAAAGCACTTGAACTGTTTTGCTTAACCCTGGAATCCTCTCCTCTTTATGAATATTGCTTGCTACTGGCCTGACCCTGCTGCAGCTTGCCCCTAACAGAGAGGGGTTAGCAGGGTGTGTGATGCCAGACAAAGTCTCCAGGCAGATGCTTTGGGCTCCCAGCTCCTGCCCTCCGCATCCTCTGATGCCAGGAATGCATTTCTGGGATGCCTGTGTCCAAGGGCAGAAAGCACTGGTGTCTCCTTTGTAACGTTAATGCAGGTAACCCAGCTCAAGGTGTGACCTACTTTCCAGCCACGATGAAGCACTGGGATGGTTTTAACTCCTCTGTGCTCAGTTTTCCTGGCGTAAGCTTGCTGAAATGTTTTGGACACGTGGGTTTTCCTGCCAGCTGTCATTGCTTGTTGTGAATGAGCCACTTTTTCTACTCTCCTGCTTGGTATGTTCGTGTTTCTCCTGCTTAGAAGGAACAAGGACTTATTTGAGCAATTGCCTCATAATCAGAGCATCTTCCTTCATCCTGGGTAAAAGCCAAGCCCTAAGCACTCTGCAAAGCCTCACTTCACTCAGTGCTGTGTGCCTTGTGTAGTGCAGGAGGGTCTCTCTACAGATGCTCCTCTCCCTGCTTTCTCCCTGGAGCCTGGCTCAGGAATTACAGTCAGAAAAGTAGGTTGCAGGTGCTTTGGGGAGGGGATTCTGCCCTCCTTTTGCTGCGTCTCCTGCCAGGACTCTGGAGCATTTCTGCCATGCAAAGAGGAGAAGAGAGTTTGCTTCATGTCCGGGCAGCTCTGTGTGCTGAAAGCTGGTGGGAAATGTAGTGCTGACTCCCCAAGGCTCAGAAATGCACCCCTTTGGTGTGAGCCCACAGGGTGACTGTGCTGTCCATGCCTCTGAAGCGGAGCAGCCCCGTACTGTTGAATATTGTTACTTGCTCAGTGTATCTTATTTAGTCCTCTGTTCCCTTCATGTTATATATCCTTCACTGTAGTGAGGTCTTTGGGTACAGTCAGTTTTGGCACAGAATCATTTACCCGAGTTGCTCTGAGGAGGCTAGTGTGATGGAAGGGGTTGGGAGCTGGTACCTCTATGTCGGGGTGTGCTTTGAAGGGAAGGAGCAGGTTAGACACAATATGCAGGTATCTATCTACCTGTAAGCTTAGACTCAGGGTTGGTCATCTGAAGGAGAGGCAGAGAGGGACTATAGGTGGGGAAGGCACTGACGTGGAGTGGTGGAGCTGATAGACGAACCTGGCTATGCCATAAATTAAATGGTGCAATTAGCATGCCAGGTCTCCTTGTCAGCTCAGAGCTGGTGCTGACTGTGTGTCTTTGGTCCTCAAGATAAACTTCATGTGCTGTGATCAACCTGAGTGAAAAGGGATGTCCCAGCTGCTCCAGTTGCTGCCTGAGTGCAGATTTGGAGAAGGGGGAGTGGTGGGATGGGCAGTGGTGTCTTGATGGTTCACGTGCCAGCCAGGTTTGTGGCACTGAACGGAAGGGCTGCCCCAGCTGAGGGGCCGGCTTGTGGGTGACTGGGCCAGTTGCCTCTGCTGACTTACTCTCAAGTCCCAGGCAAGGAAACCAGCCCAGACCATGTCCCCAGCACACGACTGAGCAATGTCTTCAGCCTGTGCTCTGGAGTTGGGGTGTTGAAAAATACTCCGCAGCTTTTGGTGTGTGCAACTGGTGTGGTTTCTCCCTGTGAGTCTTGCTCATTGGTGTCATCTGCTGCTAAGATTTCACTGGTTGGTACGTCTGAGGAGACAGGAGGAAGCGATGCCCTGTTGCCAAAAGCTACCAGAGACCATAGTGTCTCTTTCTCCACAGTGCTGTCTGCCTGCTGTTGATGCTCTGTCTGGTAGCCCTTGGAGGTCACTGCCATGGGGCCCTAATATTTATTCTTGCAACACCTTAAATGACACCCCTTTCTTGTGCCCCTCCATAATTAAGTGTAACATGCTGCTTTCCTCCTGCAGCTCCTCTGCCTGCTGCCTGGCTCCACCAGACCTCACCTTGCATGGGCAGATCTTGCACCCTCTTCCACCCAGAACTGTGGGGTGTAGCCTCTGCAGTGTGGGCAGGGGCTTCTCTGATTGGAAGCTCTCTGGATGGCCACCGCTGCTCATCCCAGGCTCTCCTGGGAGGTTCCTGGCTGCTGTAGGGGATGGACACTGGAGAAGTCAGCCTTTCTAAAGAAAGATTGTTAATTCAGGATGTGTGTGGTGAGGCTAGCGGCTGCCTGCACTGGTTGGTGGGCTGATGGTATTCCTGACCCTGGAGAGTCTCTCCAGGCGTGTGCTGCCTCCCAGTTTGGGGTTAAAGCACTTGAGTCGCTCAGGGAAGCAGCAGGCAGAACAGCCTCCCATGCAAATGGCTTTGGGGGGGAGAAAAAGAAATGGAGAGGATGTATTTTTGTAAATTTTTAATGTTCTGCATATGCTTGTGAAGGGAAAACACCAGTTAAAAAGCCCCACTACTGAAGATGAACTTTATGGGCTTTTTTTTTTTTTTTGAGGGCAAAGAATGATTTCTGTGGAATCTCTCATTTTAAAAGAATTATTTCTCTCTGCTTAATTTTTACTATAAAATTCCCAGAATGGTATGGGACCAGGAAGACCTTGCAGGTTCTCCCCTTGTGTTCCCAGCTACCATGAGCACAGTGACATCCATCCCCATGGTGGTGATGACTTCTGTGGGGTTAGGGACCTTTTCCACCCACTGGGAAGGCAAGGAGAGATCAGGAAGGGTCACAAGCAGGTAATGTGAGTAGAGAAGATGGTGTGCCTATAGGTGAGATAAACATCTTACAACTGGTGAGCCTGTACTTATGAAGGTATCTATTTATTTTCCCACTGGTTTGTGTTTCCTGGAGGTCACTGGGGCTGGTTAAATGCCAGCAGCCTGTGCCCAAAGTCGGGCTCTGGCAATGGGGGAGATTCACTGGGGTTTTTTGTGTTCCTGGTTGTGTCAGAAATTTTGGGGTCAGTGCTGAGCCTGTGGGCAAGGAGTGATGGCTGCTGCTGCTGCTTTTAAGAAGACAGCTGCTGTGCTGCTGCTGGTGATACCTTCTCTGTGGGAGGCTGGCTGGTGGGTATTTAGCCTCTCTGCTAATCCTGCTGGAGAGATTAACTCTGTCCTTAGGAACAGGTGCTTAGGATAAGGTCTCTGGAAAAAAAAAATAAATCACTGTTTCCACTTGCTTTCTAGGACTGGTGTTTATAATAAATAGCAAGGTTATGTTAAAAATGCTTACAATTTATGCCAGCAATTCCTCCTCGAGCAGAACCTGCCCTGGCACCAGTGCTGTCCAGTGATGAGATCCCCTTGGAAGTGTTAATTGTTCTCAGCTATTAATCTTGCTGCTTTGTGCTGTGGGTGTGTGTTATCTGCTTGCCAGCAGACATGCCAAAGCTCCTGGACTTGCAGGCTGTTTCAGTTCTCTCCTGCACATCTCGTGCTGTCTCTGTTGTGATTTATAGGGAGTGATGCCAGACCAAGCAGAAAGCACGCTGCAGATACGTGTGTGCTGAGCGTGGCCTCACCACCTGCTCTCTGCTGCAGCTGGACCAGAGGTGTGGTTGCTCCTGAGAGCAGACATGTATGGAAAACCCAGTATGTTTGACAGTCTGCTCTTGGCTCTCACTTGGGACATCTCCTGTGTTTCTGTTCCTCCATCTCTTCCCGCCTTGGGGTAGATGCAAAGCACCTCTGTCACCTGCTCCCCAAGAAATTCACTGGAAAAGTGGAAATAAATCCACTAAATGGCCATTAAGGAAGGAGGACANGAGGGGGATGATGCTGGAGCTGGGTTAGCTTCCCCTCACTCCAGTCCTTGGGATTTTGAGCTCTGGGACTAAGCGTAAAGGAGTTTTGAGGCATTTTCTGTGGTCAGGGTTTCAGGAAGGAGATTCATTGTCAGGCAGCTCTGAGTAGTGTGGCACTGTTCAACACCATGTGTCTTGCTGAGCCAGCACTGAGAAATCCTGAGCTCCAAGGTAATTAAAGAAACAGATCGCTAATGATTTATGTGAGCACCGCATTCAGGAAAGGAACTTTCCCTTCGTTCTTCACTTGCTTTTATACCCAAAGGAATAAGCTGTGTTTATAATTTATTCCAGCCTTTGCTAGAACAAAAGTTATCAAGTATTTATCACAAGTTTGGTCTCTGTCTCTGGGAGCAGATGTCAGTCAGAGCCTGTTAGTGGGGGCAGTGGTAGAGAAAGCAACATTCAACGGAGCTCACTGGAAAGAGAGGGATGAGCGTGCTGGTCCTGAGCATGGCTGGGATGGCAGGATGTGTGCCTGGATCCTCCATGGCAGCATACCACCAATGAAGGTTAAATGCTTGTCCATCCTGCTTGTAAAAAAGGCAAATTACACAGAGGACCTCATTTAATGAGATTTTGTGGCACATAAACACTCCAAGTGCTGGCAAAGAGCATCCAAAGCCTATCAAAATCTCTGTGTTTCTCCACAACCTGTAAGATACAAAAAGGACTGTAGGTCAAGTAATTTATTCTTTGTGGGGTTATTGCCTAAAATCTTCTCTCCTGCTCTTTTTTCACCTCTCACAGCTGATTTTTCTCTTCCAGTGCTGGCTCACCCATCACCTTTGCTTTGTTCGCAGCTGATGGCTGTGCAGCCGGGGATGCTGTGGCGGGATGGTGGGGATGGGATTGGCAGCTGGCTCCTTTGATCTCTCTATTGCTCTTATTTTTAATGATAATCTCTGACTTGTTCTGGCATAACTCAGTGGCTTCTGCTTGCTGTCAGTTGGGTGGGGGAGGGGAGGGGTGGGTAAAGCAGAAAAATGGCACTTAGGCAAATGTCACAAAGTTAATTAAGGCTGTTCCCTCACTGGGGTGTTTTTCCACGTGTGTCTGTGAGCAGGTTAGGGGACTGGACTGCTGAGCAGCTGGAAATTAGCTTTTGTAAATTAGCTTTTTACCATCTCCGGCCTGGCACAGCTTCCCCTGGCCAAGCTGCTTTGCTGGGCTCCAGCTGATGAAATCTGCTGCTCAGCTCTTCCCTCCCAGTTGCTGAGCACCCGCTTCCTGCCAAGTGGGTCCTTTGGAGTGGTGAGACTCCATGTGCCAGAGCTCCCGGGGTGGATGCTTGACCCCACATCACTTCTGAAAGCCCCTTTCCCTTGCTCCACTCTTTGCACAGCCTGCCCCGGCTGCGGGGTGGGGATCACACAGCAGGAGAAAGCTGCAGCATCCATCCAGCCCTTCCTGCTTCCACTTCTGCAGGGAACATGTTGGGTGCCCACCTGGGTTTTCTCACCACCTGCAAAGCTCAAATGTGGACTTTTAGACCTAGAGCTACCACCTCATCCCCTTCCACCATCTTCCAGAGTGGTTTCATTTAGGATGCAGCTTTATATACTTTTTTATTCCATCTCTAGGCAATTTCTGGCCAGATTTGTGTTGGTTTTCAGCTGGTTCATGGGCAGATGTAGCAGTCACAGCTCAGCTGTATGGGCATGGATGGCTTCCACAAGTCAGCTGGGTACTGGATGTGTTCTGTGGACCAGCTCTCCAGCCACGGGAGATGGGGGGCTCTAGGGTGCCCTGTATAAGCTAGTTAGGGGAGGTCATAGTGCCTGCAATGTGGGAATTAATGAAAGACAGAGTGTTTTGACTGGGGGAGAGTTGCCATAGTGTGAGCACCGTTTGTAGCATCAAACCTATTAGGAAGACAGGACTGGAACAAAGATCTCCAGCCACTGGAACGTTTACTGGCACTATGGGACTAATTGATGGTGTCCCCTATTCACTCCCATTTTCTCTTTGAATTTAGAAACAAATGATGAGTGTCTCAAGCACCCCTCCTCTCAGCTTGTACCAGGATCCAGGGCTCTGCTTGATGACAGCACAAATCCATCTTGGCTCCCTGGGGACTAATTGTGCTGTTAGTAGCAACAACCAAGGTGGATGTTTAAGATTATCTTTTGACTTGAAGTGTGTGCTGCTCCCAGGCTGCAGAGGTTTATAAGTGAGCAATTAAGTTGTAAGGATGGAGAGAAGAGAGAAGAGCAACGAAACCATTGGCATGGGTGCAGAAGTTTAAATTAGACTCTGACTGTGATGGTTCTTGGTTTAAATTGTCTCCTGTTGCTTAAGCTCCAACTGGAGCGAGAGAGCTGATGTAATGTGAATTTTCTGGTTGTTAGAATGTAGGAACAGGTGTCTATGGAATTGATACTCTGCTCCTCGGGTCCTGGCTTGCTGCTGCCTTTCATGCCATCCAACATCTCAGCATGCTTTGTCCTGATCTCCAGCACCTCCTGCTGATGGAGTCTGGCCCTTTCTTCACAGCAGTGCTGATCCTGCTCTCCCTGCCTGCCCCATGCTTGACCAAATCTGTCAGTAAGTCAAGGATGGGTTTTTTATCTGAGGAGAGCTGTGCTGTGGGTGCTCCCTACACAGCTCTGAGTTTGTCAGACATTCCATACAATACATATGACACAGTAAACCCACGTCTTGTTTTGAAAAACTTGGATTTTGTTATGCTTTTTTTGAAGGCAGCTGGCCTCTTTGCTGAGTGCTCAGGGACCTGGTGTCAGGAGCTGGGAAAAAGGGCTCATGGGTACAGATAAATCACACACTCACTGTGGGTGCTCTGCATCTCTCAGAGCATCTCCTTGTATCAGCATGGGATGCTTGCTGTGTCTGAGCGCGTAATCCCCGGGGACCTGTCTGGGGTCTGGCAGCCTCCTTCTAGCTCTGCCCGTGGCTTATGGCGCCTCTGGGATCCCACTTTGAGCCAGCATCACAGTCCCCCTGGCTGCTATGGCACGTTGAGGAGTGTTGGCAAAGTGTCAGCTTATGGCCAAGGTTGGGTCTGTGTGGGCAGCGGTTCCGGCAGTTTTGGTTAAGTAAGTGCTGGCATCATCTGTGTTCGGTGCCAGGTGGCTGAGGGCTTGCAGACCTCTGACTCTGCCCTGCTCAGGCCCCATCTGGAGTGCTGTGTCCAGTTCTGGGCTCCCTGGGATCAAACAGACAGGGACCTCCGGGAGAGAGTCCAGAGGAGGCTCTGGAGATGATTAAGGGCCTGGAGCATCTCTCCTGTGAGGAAAGGCTGGGTGAGCTGGGGCTGTTCAGCCTGGAGAGAAGAAGACTTAAGGGGGACCTAATTAATGTTTATAGACATCTTAGACATGGGATGCAGGGGGAATTGGCCAGCCCCTTTTCAGTGTCTGTGGGGACAGGACAAGGGGCAATGGCTGCAAATTGGAGCACAGGAATTTCCACACCAACATGGGGAAGAACTTTTCCCCAGTGAGGGTGAGGGAGCCCTGGGACAGGCTGCCCAGGGGGGTGGTGGAGTCTCCTGTGGAGATATTCAAGACTCATCTGGACACCGACCTGTGCAATATGAGCTGGGGAGCTGCTTTGGCAGGGGGTTGGACCCCAGGAGCTCTCCAGGTCCCTTCCAACCCCTGTGATTCTGGGATTCAGCCAGTCCCACCTTGATGAAACAGCCTGGGAAGAAGCCTAACAAAAACTGATGGCAGTTGCCTATAATCCCTTTAAGTGGTGCACTTGGTGGGGAGCTGGTTGAGAGGGTTTTTGCTCTGGGGTTTGGTTTGTCTTAGAGGAGCCCTGTATCAAATCAAGAATATTTTTGTTGAAGCATTATAGGAACCCCTGAAAGGTGCCTATAAGAAAGCAAGAACTGTTCCCAGGGGCATGGGGTGATGGGTTTAATCTAGAAAAGGGGAGATTTAGGTTGGGTATTAGGAAAAAGTTCTTCCCTCTGAGGGTGTTGAGACACTGGCCCAGGTTGCCCCGAGGGGTGGTGCAGGCCCCATCCCTGGAGACATTCAAGGTCAGGCTGGATGGGGCTCTGAGCAACCTGATCTAGTGAAGATGTCCCTGCTGACTGCAGGGGGGTTGGGCTAGATGGCATTTAAAGGTCCCTTCCAACCTTATGATTCTATGACTCTATGATTCTAAGTGCTGCAGTAATTAATGAACACAGTTTTGCCACGCTCTCTGTGGGGTAGTGCACCTTGCAGTGTCTTTGTCTAAGGAGTGTGCATCACTGGCTTGTGGACACTGTGACAACATATTCTTCCTTTGCCATGCCCTAAAACAGTGAAGCCATTTCATCCTTTGTGCAGAGCACTTTTTAATAATCACTCTGGTTTGGAGACTGTATTTCTTATCAGAGTTTCTGCAGTGTATCAGAGGAAATACTTGCACCCTGCTCTGGGGATGCTCTCAAATAAAATGCTCTGAACACACAGACTGTGTTAACTAGAAACTGCTTCAGGTATTAGGAAACACCAGGCATCAGTACCTGAGGGATTTCTGAATTTATTATAGGGAAGAATTTTTATTTTTATTATTATTAGAATATTATTTTCTGGCAGGTAATTATTAGAATATTATTTTCTGGCAGGTAATTTCTAGCATAACTGAGGAGTTTATTTCCCTCTCTGTGTCTCCTGGACAATGTACCCTGTCCTATAGGCAGCAGCTCTGGAGGAGTGTGTGAATTCGGTTTGCAGTGGCTACTGTTGGCAATGTGATCTCAGGCACAATGTTTAAAGCACATTGAATATCTGCTAGTTTCATGTAATGCTTATCCATGCTTTGGAAAGAGGAATTTGTATTTAATCTCCATTTTTTTCCCCCTCTCTCCCCTTTTACAATTAGGATTCTAGCAACTGCTGGGACGGATTTTGACCTGCGGACCCTGCGAGCCGTCCGAGTGTTACGACCCCTGAAGCTTGTGTCAGGAATCCCAAGTGAGTGTCACGATCATGTCATCTTCAGGGCCAGAGGTGTGCCCTATAGCTTTTGGGGTGTTACAAGCTTTTCTGAGCAGTATTTTCTTCCCCTGCTTCTTCACGGTCTGCTGCTCCTGCCCTTGCCAGGCTCTGATTTTCTGCCGTGCCATTTTGTGCACAGCCAGCTAATTCCAGCACAGCACTCCCAAATTTCCAGGTGAGCAGCAAGGAATTGCCCTAAGACCCCTTTGCCTTTGGAGGCGAATTAGTTCTCTGGAGTGTGAAGACCTGAGACACAGTTTTTTGCACCTGTCAGGCTCCCATCCCTGAGCTTGGATCTTCGGACAGATTTTACCAGCTGAGCATTTTGCACTGGGAATTTTACCCCTTCAATAAGGCGGGGGAAGATAGTGCATGGTCATGCCTTCTCAGTGGGCAACTTGATATATTTTAAATGCTAATGTGAAGGGTCTGAATGCTCTGGTGAGGAGCTGCATCATGCCTTGCTGATGCCCTGAAACCATCCAAGTCCCTGCACTGTTGCTTACTGCCTTTTCATTTGTTGCTGCTCACCAGCTGCTCTGCCCGCTAGCAGGGGATGGCTCTCAGGAGTCTATTTCATTCCAGAATGTGGAACTGAGATTTTTTCTTTTTTAATTTTTTTTCCCCCCTCCAGCAAGACCTGATTAAAGGGAACCACTCGCTCTGTGGGATGATCTGCTCTCCTCTGCATTAACCCCTTGGCAGCCCGGCAGCACCCTCTGCTCCCAAATCATAGAATCACTTGGGTTGGCACACACTTTCAAGATCATTGAGTCCAACCACCTCCTAACCCTGCCCAGCCCACCTCTAGACCATGTCCTTAAGGACTTCATCCACATAGCTTTTAAACCCCTCCAAGGATGGTGACCCCACTACCCCCCTGGGCAGCCTGTTCCAATGCCTGACAGCCCTTTCAGTACAGAAATTCTTCCTGACATTCAACCTAAATCTTCCCTAGTGCAATTTTAAGCCGTTTCCTCTCATCCTCTTACCTGTTACCTGAGAGAAGAGATGGACCCCCAGCTCTTTACACCCTCCTTGCAGGCAGCTGTAGAGATCAATAAGGTCTCCCCTCAGCTGCCTTTTCAAAGGCCTCAGCTCTTCCCCAGGACTGAAGTGCTGGGGTTGCAGAGATCCAGCAAGGGGTTATGCTTTGTAATAACAGCACCAAAAATTCCCAGTGTCGGCATCAGGCAGGGTTAGAACGTGAATTCCCACACAGGACTGATCCTTGGCTAGGCTTGGGAAAGCTGTTCTTTATTAACAGGATCTCTAATAAAGAGATCTGGCTGCCTTGCATGGATTCTGTGTCTGTGTGAGGCAATATGGCAGTGAGACAGCCTGAGGATATCCCAGAGGTAGGGTTTGGGGAAGTGAGGTATTTGGTTTTTTAACTGGACTAGCTCAGGGTGTGCCTTGTGCACCTGAAATTTGTTTTTCTCCAAGCACATTGGTTGCTCCAGCAAAAGCTGTTGCTTGTGCTGCTGGTTGTGATGGGCAAATGAGCCTCAAGTGGGGATTTTGAAGGAAGTTATTGCCAACCAACACAAATATTGGGTATTGAGGAATGGGACTCCAATACGTAAGTGCTCACATAAACACAAAGCCCAGTGCCCCCTGTCTGGGGCAGCAGCCCCTTAGGGGTGTCCCTGTCCTGGGGTGTGTTTTCCTACAAGACAGCCATGCCTTCTGACTCAGCGATGTCCTGGACCAGCTCCCACAGAGCATGGTTTGCTCCCATGTTTTTAGCAATACTGTGATTTATTTCCCCACAGTAAATGTGCAGCCTTGAGGTGCATTCACACACAAATGGGGTAAATGCTTTTCTTGTGCAGTCCCAATATTTTTCCACTCCAAAGATCTTCATGGTGTTTTTCCTGCCTGCACCCATATCTATCCCTGTACAAGGTGGCAAGACAATGATGATGCTTCCTTCTCCATACCTTTGTACAGGCTATCAAGGTGGCTTTCAGCTGCTTATCACAGATTTTTCTTTATGTGGTCTGTTATCTGACACCTCCATCTCTCCAGCCTCTCTAGCCTTATCTCCCTTGGTTTTAATGAAAATGAGTTTTAGTACCAGTGACAAAGCTGTGGATGGATAGCCCCTGCAGATGGGGTCTGGTATCTCCAGAAGCAGGGTGTGATAAGCACAGCAGTACAGCAGCATCACAGCTATTCTGTGCATCGTGGAGGGACAGGCAGCAGCTCCCATGCAGCTTGGCACTCCCTGCCCTCCCCAGGACGGAGGGGTACCACTGCAGTGCCCAGTTCTGCTGCTGCATCCACTCTAGCACAGGAGCTGGCTGACTAGACCTGGTCCAGGCTGAGTCTTGTGACTCCACTGGCTTCAGAAGTCCTTTTGGGGTCTCCAGAAGCTGGAGAGAACTCTGGGTCTGTGAACTGAAGAAGAGGGGGTCAGAAAAAGATAACTCTCCTGGTTGTGTGTCTCACACCTTGAGTGCACTGTGGCTGTAGCACCTGTTTCCAGCACCCTGGAAAAACCAGCATTGCTCGGTATTGCTGACCCTAAACTCTCCCTTAGACACTCTCTCTTCTCTCTTGCCCTCACCCCCAACCCTTGCTTTCCTTCCCTCACTGATTACCTCTTTTTCCTTGTCCCCACAGGCCTGCAGGTTGTCCTCAAGTCCATCATGAAGGCGATGGTGCCCTTGCTTCAGATTGGGCTGCTTCTCTTCTTCGCCATTGTGATGTTTGCCATCATCGGGCTGGAGTTTTACATGGGGAAGTTTCACAAAACCTGCTTCTCCAATGAGACAGGTGAGCTGAGAGCTTTGGTCCCCTCCCAGTGCATGGTCACGGTGCCTCTGGTCCCCTTCATTCAACCAGGATGCTTTCCATCCTGCTGGGAAGTTGTTTTTTCTTCTCCACATTTATTGCACTCTCTCTTTTCCCACCTACTCCAAGAGGTAACAGACTTGAGTCCTCACCCTACATGCACCCCTGATGCTACTGGGTTGATCTAAGCCTACACAAGAGTGAAGGGAAGGTGCTTAGGGCTTCCTCTTATGGGATAATTTCTATAGTGGAAATACAGAACCAAATTCCTGTTGTTTGACTGTGTTGAAAGGGGTGTGTGTGTGGGGGGGGTATATTGGGGTTTTTTTAATTAATTGGTCTCTGTTTGCATTTTCATTTGGCTTAGCTCTAAATTCAGCTGCTAAACACTGAATTTCCTCACAGGCTTTCTGGAGCAAGTTGTTGTGGGTATGAGAGAGATCAGTGGAGGTTGGACAGACAGGGAGCAACCAAAAAATAAGGAAAATAAAAAAGCATAAAAGATGGCAGGCCAGGAGCTCTTTGATGGTGAAAGGATAAAAATGCCCTTCAAACAGAGCAGGGCAAGGGAAATTGTGCACTGTGGAGTAAACGATGTGTCTGCCTGTGAGTGATAAACCCCAGAAGATGAAGGCAGAAAGGAGTAATGCCCAGAGACCCCTGGCTGGGACTGGCTGCCATGGCAAAGCCAGCTGCTTGTCCATGGCTCAGAAGTCACTCTGATATAAAAAAAAAAGAAAACCACCCAAAAAACCCAAACCAAACAAACCCCTCAAAACCAACAGGTTTTTCCATATGATTTTTTTTAGTATTCCTTTCTAGCAGTGCGAGTATGTGTTTATAGCAGTGCTGATAAGTGTTGGTTATCTGTCTACCCACAGATGAAAATATTGTTCTTGTCCCCAAAAGATTGCAGTGGAAGGTACAATTGACTGTCTTTAAAACATGGTCTTGTATTGTCAGTGATTATCACTAATAGGTTTCAATACTGATTTATTTACGTGCATTCAAATGGTAATAAAGTGATGTCCCTGCCAAATCTCTGGGCATCCTTCACAGCACTTTCCCATAGCAGCAGGGAAACAGCTCAACACACTCAATTCACACAGGGCTCTGCAGAAGCACCATGAAATCCTGTCCTTGTTTACGTTGGAAAAAGGTAACACAGCTTGTGAAGGATGGTCAGACCTGGTGACCATGAGTGAAACACCACCATTCCTGGAAGAAAATAATTTTTGGACTGGTTTTGTGGGAGAGGAAAATCTTTTTACAAGGGGTGTGAGCATGCTGAGCCACTGGGCTTACCTCAGTGATTGCTGTCGCTGCTGCTCGTCGCCTTGCTGACTGCTTGTATCAGAAGTAGTGTGGCCAGCAGGTCTGGGGAGGTGATTGTGCCCCTGTACTTGGTGTTGGTGAGGCTGCACCTCGAGTGCTGGGTCTAGTTCTGGGCTCCTCACCATAAGAAGGACATCGAGGTCCTGGAGCGAGTCCAGAAAAGGGCAACCAGGCTGGGGAAGGGGTTGGAGGGCAAATCCTCTGAGGAAAGGCTGAAGGAGCTGGGGGTGTTCAGCCTGGAGAAGAGGTAGCTGAGGGGAGACCTTATCACCCCTACACTGACCTGACAGGAGGGTGTAGAGGGGGGTGATGGTCTCTTCAGCCAGGGGACAGGAGATGGGACAAGGGGCAATGGCCTCAAGCTGCCCCAGGGCAGGGTCAGCTCAGATGGGAGGGAAAAGTTCTTCCCTGGCAGAGTTGTGGGGCTGTGGCACAGGCTGCCCAGGGAGGGGGCTGAGTCACTGCCCCTGGGTGTGTTTAACAGATGGGTAGATGAGGTGCTCAGGGATATGGTTTAGCACAGGGCAGGGACGGTTGTACTTGATGCTCTTAAAGGTCTTTTCCAACCTTGTGATTCTGTGATTCTGTGACTCTGGGGTGTGTGTGTGTTCCTTCCAGGCAGAACAGGTCTGGGCCTAGCACAACCTCTCAGCAATTACAGAGCAGTGACACCAGCGCTGACCTTATGGGTGCTTAGGGAGCAGAAGGGTTCTTGGTAAGATGGTGGGGAGCAAGTGGTTATGGACGGGTTCGCATTTTCTGAGCATGTTTTCAAGGCTGCTGAGTTGTGAACAAGGTGGGTGAGTTCTGGTGGCCTTTGCTTGCAGGCCATGGCTGCAGGCTGAGCTCTGCTGCTCTCACCCACACGCTGGCTTTAGCTGGGGGCTCGAGAGAAGCGACTGCTTTCCTTCTCCCTCCCCTTCCCACAGAGACTAGTTAACATAAAAGGGAAAAATAACCCCAAAGCTGTGTGTGCTCTCTGCAGATGGCTCTCTGATCACATCACAGCCGTGATGGCTGAGGGGTCGCTCTGCCAGGCTCAAGGACTGGGAACAGATTGTCACGTGTAATGTCGTGTGTAAGTGGCTCTCGCTTGCTGGGTGGCTCCCAGCTAGGGACTGGGGGCACGGCCAAAAATCGTTGTGTGTTGCGTATCTCTGCATCACAGCACCTGGCATCTCGGTGGGAGGACGCGGTGCAGCCGGGCTCATCCCCTCCCCGAATCCGCTCCCGGGTGGTGTGGGGAGGCGCTTGTGTTTGCGGGTGCTGGCCCCTGCTCTTCTTGAGGGCTGACTTGAGAGCTGCTTGTCAGACGAATCGATCCCGCCTGCTCGTCGGGAAATGGCTGGGTGGTGTTTCTGGAAAGGCGGAGAGCGGTGAGGTTTCCGGGCGCTGCGGTCCCTTGTGAGCGAAGCAGCAGAGCATCCCGCAAAGCCATCAGCAGAGCATCCCGCAAAGCCATCAGCAGAGCATCCCGCAAAGCCATCAGCTGAGCATCCCGCAAAGCCATCAGCTGAGCCTTTTAAAACCTTTAAGTGCTCATCATCTCCACAGAGGTGCATTAACAAGGCCAGGCCTGATACCACCGGGCTCCAAAGCCAGGCTGGAGTGTGGAAATGTGAACCTCCTTAAAGAGACGCCTCTGTCAGAGGGGGCAGCAAATTGGAGGAGCAGGAGGAGTTGCTCACACCTGTTTCTATTCCAAATCCCCAAAGTGAGCAAACTCCTGGGACTTTTCCTGGAATCAGGAGCCACGTGAGAGGCACCAGCTGCTGCTTCTTCATCGTGGGGGGTAACTGGGTAGAGGTGTCAGCAGCAAGCGTTGCTATAGCCCTGCTAATTCCTGGGTCAGTAATCAGCTGCAATGAGGAGAGATGCTGGGGAACGAAACACAGCAGAAAGATTATTCAAGGCCTTTGCCACTCAGCCTGGTGGCTGCTCTCAGCTCATGGAAATGTTTCTCTATTTTAATGAAAAATGGGTTAAAAATTAATGGCAGGGCACGTTCCAGGAGATGTCTGACTTGTTTTCCTCCCCCTGTATCCTCCATGCTGTCCTGTTCTGCTGATGCAGAATTATTTTTAAGCAGCTGACCCAGCCCATGTGCCCTGAAGCTGCTCCAACAGACCAGGGCATTATGTTTGTTTCCCATTTTTCCTTGAGAATCCCCTTTTCTCTGTCTTTCCCAAGGACAGGAGTAGGGCCCAGTTCCCATCTCTCTTTAAAAAATCCCAACCAAACAAAAAAAGGTCCCAAAATCCCCCCAACCCCCCCCAACCCAACGCTTTTCCATAGAATGTGCATTGCATTTTCACAGCATTACCTGGTGAGGAAAGGACCAAGAGAGCTAAAACTGGACCCCCCTGTTACAGCAGGCTCACAAATGGTCTGTGAGAGCCAGATTTGGTATTTTCTTTTTTGCAGGTTTGTCTCACTAAGCCTGTGGTGACCCATATGGGAGCTGCAGAGAGATGCCCTGCATTAAGGTGTTGAGTCAACAGGAAAATGTCACACACACACGTGTGTGTCTCTGTGTGTGTGTATATATATATATCTGTCCTGGAGCCACAGTGACAATCTTGTTTTCCTCCTGCAGGCTTTGCTCTGTGGAATGATTATTCCTAATTATTGTTAGTGCTGATCTTGTTTTCCCCCTGGTGAATTTGATTTTGTGCAGTTTGCTGCTCCATTACCATAACGTGTCACTTTTAAAACCCTTTAATATTTCCCGAATTGCATTTCTGTGTAAATAGGAATATTACTTGCTATATTTATTGACTTTGAAACCCCAGCACTTCAGTTTCCCAAACTGCTCTCCATTGGTGCTTGCGATGTCTCCAGAGGGCTGCAATGCCTCAGGTTTCACAGCTGAGCCTGGAAGGTGCTGGGCCACCCTTCTGGCCACCCCTTGTGGGCTTTAAAAATGACAGACTTGTCCTCCTTTCCCTTCTTCTGGGTCTGTAGTGAAAGGCAGCAGAGTAACAGCATCCCTCCTGCAGCCAAGCTGACTGACAGCCAGATGCTCTCCCTGCCACATGTACCTACGATCCTCAGCCTGGTACTTTGGGGCAGAAATATGAACCCTGGAGAGGGGCTGGAGCTCTTCCTCCCTCTTGCAGGCTGCGGTGGTGGTACTGCCTTGGGATGAAGCCTGGGGCTCCTTGTGCAGCTGTGATCTTACATCCGTATATGGACAATTTTAGGGCTATTCACAAGCAGCTCTTACATAAGTCACTGGTGAAGAACCCACCCTTTGGCTCTGAGGTTGTGGTGCCAATACTCAGTACTTAGCTCTGCTGCATGAGGACCCAGCATTGGGTCGCAGTGCTGGAACTAAGGGCCTTTCCCAAGCCTGTGGTTTCACCACACTGGGGCAAACTATAAATTAGGGGCATTTCAGGGATGGCTCTGCTCCACCCTGCCACTATGTCTGGTAGCAGTATATAAATGATTCCACAGGCACAACATCCTTTGTCATGCCCACAGTGGCACAAGGAAGCCTGAAATGTAACTTCTATTTGTGCAGTGGTGCAAAGAGGATGCAGCAGCACCAGCTTCTTGACTGGCTTTGGTCAGTAACTCTTCTCCCCGCTGTTCTTCTCTGCAGGTGATGAGGTGGGAGATTTTCCCTGTGGAGAGGAGCCTCCTGCCAGGCAGTGTGAGAGTGGGACCACCTGCAGGGAGTACTGGCAAGGACCCAACTACGGCATCACCAACTTTGACAACATCCTCTTTGCTGTGCTCACCGTCTTCCAGTGCATCACCATGGAGGGATGGACCGACATCCTCTACAATGTGAGTGTGCTGACCGGGCTGTAGGACTCCTGGGGTGCTGTAGGACTCCTGGGGTGCTGTTACAGGTTTGGAAAAGGTCGTTCTGGGGAAAAAAAAAGCAATTTAGTTTGTGCGTTTTCCCCCTATTGCTTAGCACCTCACCCTGCTTTTTAGGAGGATTGTTCTTCTTGAGGGCTGTTCTGCAGGTTTTGCAAGAGCCTTCAAACCACTGTCGTGGCCTGTTTGAGGCTGCAGACTTGCTTAGCTGCCTCATGATGTCTTGTGTCAGTGTGGTGCTGCCAGGGGTAAGAATTGGTGTATATGTCTCCAAGATGCTGGTGTGCTCTGCTGTAGGAATGGCTGGGTGAGTAGGAGCCTGTTCTCATGACGTGCCAAATTGCATGTTACAGGGTGGCAAAACCAGTGACTCATTAATGTTTTGTAACTAGAGGCTTTATCAGTTCTGGGCTCCCTGGTATAAAAAACACAGGGATCTCCTGGAGAGAGTCCAGAGGAGAGACACAGAGGTGATGAAGGGCCTGGAGCATCTCCCCTGTGAGGAAAGGCTGGGTGAGCTGGGGCTGTTCAGCCTGGAGAGAAGAAGACTCAGGGGGGACCTTATTAATGTCTCTCAATATCTTCACGATGGGCTGCAGGGGAAATGGCCAGCCCCTTCTCAGTGTCTGTGGGGACAGGACAAGGGGCAATGGCTGCAAGTCAGAGCAGAGGAAGTTCCAGAGCAACCTGGGGCAGAACTTTTCCCCAGTGAGGGTGAGGGAGCCCTGGGACAGGCTGCCCAGGGGGTGTGGAGTCTCCATCTCTGGAGAGATTCCAGCCCCGTCTGGACGCCGCCCTGTGCAATATGAGCTGGGGAGCTGCTTTGGCAGGGGCTTGGGCCCCCGGAGCTCTCCCAGGCCCTTCCAACCCCTGTGAGTCTGTGATCTCTTGACTGTATCTAGCCCTTGGGATCAAACTGGGAATTACATCACCTGGGTTTTAGCACTGAGATTTGGTACTAGTTGTGGCAAATCCAGTGCAATTTTACAAAGCCTTTTACACCTGCCACAACTGTTGGCTGTGGAGGAGATAAACCAGGCTGAATTTCCTCACTTGGATCTCTGGTGGCTGTGCCTCCTGCCAACCAGAGCCACGACTGTCACAGCCACTCAAGGTCAAAACCTCTTGGTCAGTTTTACTGTTCCCAAATTTACAAAGAGCAGAGCAATCTCACCCAAGTAGCAGCAACTGAACGATGCTGCTGTCTTTCAGGCAGTGTAGTTCTCTTGTGTCTGTAATTTATACCTACCCTTTTGAGGTGTCCTGTCTTTAAGAGACTGGCAGCTAACCCTTGTTAACAGCCTGGGAATAGAGCCCTCCAGCTGATTTCCAGCATCTGGATGTTATTTCCTTGCAAATATGTATGGCAGATGCTTTCTGGGAGTTGTAAGGGGTCTGTGTATGTGTGTTGCAGACCTGTTCTCCCCAGTGTTGTGGTTTGCTTAGATCTTCATATGTTTCTAGTGAGGGTGCAAAGTGCTGTGGTTTGGGTCTGGGGATGGTGCAGCTGTTTTGTACTTTGTTTTCTGTGGTAGTAAAGGATTTTATCAAGTACAGGAACAGGGAGGAGACAGTGAGTGCTGATGGCTAATGATGTATGGCTACAGTGGCTGCTTCTTTCCATTGACTATAGAAGGAAGGACAACCTGACAGCCATGTATAGATGATCTGAATTACCCCACAGTGTCCTAGCCAGAAGTGCCAATGTGGAGATATAATGAAGCTAGGCATTAATAGTGCCTCCAGACCATTTCACTAGCCAGTAGGACTACAAAGTGTTCAGTCTACTTCATTATAGACACTAGACCCATGCTGGGCTCTTTCGCAGACCTTCCTGTGAGGGTTTCTGTAGCAACAGGAAAGTAGTATTAATATCTACCATGGTAAATGGCAAGGTACAATTCTGCTGTGTTTGAGGCCAATAGATGTGATTTATTGCCTTCTCCATTCATTGCTCCATTCCTCCAGTTCTTCCCTGTCTCTGCCCACTTAGAGCAATGTCGAGAAGGGCCCCTTTCCCCACTGCATGCCCTCCCCTCACCCTGAAACTTCATCACACAGGCAGTTTCTCCCATTCTCATTCAAGCAATCCTCCTCCTTCCTTCTAGTGCCAGCTGTTGTAAGAAAGGCCCATTAGCATCCTGGCTGGAATTGATTAATCAATACGTGGTGTATTAGATCAGCTTTTTCCAAACCGCCTTTTAAACCACATGCAAAACCCAGAGCTAACTATTGGGGTATTGATTTTGGGGGTTGCTTTGAAAACTGTTATAGTAACATTCTAGATACCCATTAATCTAATGGGAAACAGACATCTGGATGAGTTGAGTATTCGTTGTGCAATGTCAAGCCTTGTCTGAGACCCCAGCTTAGGTAATAACTCTTGGTGGGTTCATGTCTCTATTAGATATGGGGGTCTCTGGATGGTCTCCTTGTTGGGTGGAGGGTGAGTGGTGTGCATCTTCTCTTGGAGAAGAGCTCTGTGGAGAAGGACCTGGGGGTCCTGGTAGGTGACAGGTTGGCCATGAGCCAGCAGTGTGCCCTGGGGGCTGAGAGAGACAATGGGATCCTGGGGGGCATCAGGAGGAGTGTGGCCAGCAGGTCACAGGAGGGGATCCTCCCCCTCTGCTCTGCCCTGGTCAGGCCCCACCTGGAGTGTTGTGTCCAGTTCTGGGCTCCCTGGGATAAAAAAGACAGGGATCTCCTGGAGAGAGTCCAGAGGAGGCTATGGAGATGCTGAAGGGCCTGGAGCATCTCCCCTGTGAGGAAAGGCTGGGTGAGGTGGGGCTGTTCAGCCTGGAGAAAAGAAGACTAAGGGGGGACTTTGTTAATGTCAGCCCCGTCTGGACGCCGCCCTGTGCAATATGAGCTGGGGAGCTGCTTTGGCAGGGGGCTGGACCCCATGAGCTCTGGAGGTCCCTTCCAACCCCTGTGATTCTGGGATTCTGTGATCATGCCACAGGACCACTGTCAGATGGTGTTTGTGTAACTAGATGCCAGCAGCGTTCTCTGCCCTCTCTCCCTCAGCCCTGCCCTGCATGCTGTGTCCCCCCTCCCCGTGCTGGTCCCTTGCTGAGGAGATGGCTGTGCTTTTATAGGTTAGTAGCTGAGAAAAGATGTGGGTGGAGGAGACCCACTCTGTGCAGCCCTTAACTTTTTCACAGCTTCAGTCAGCTGCTGTTTGCTGGCTGCTTGGCTTTCGGCTTGGTTTCTTCTGTGCCTACTCGAAATTTGTCAAATTTAAAAGTGAAACAAAAGCCCAAAGTGTGCTGCAGCAATGACTGAAAACACTCCAGCATGGTGGGTGTTTGAGGATGCAGCTGTCAAGCCGTGCAGAGGTAACAGCGATGCAAGCTGTCCATCCATCCAGCACCAGTCAGGTCAGTAACTGCACATTACTGCTGCCTGAATCAGCTGGATTCCTACTGGACCCATGCTGGGTTGAAATGGGAAGAAGATGGAAGATGTTGCTTCTTGGATCTAGAACTTGAATGGTGGAGTAAGCAAACATGTCTTGGGGTCCTTCTCCATGGTTTGTGGAGGACTGGAAATAAGGCAGCATGGTCAGGCTCAGGCAACAGGTGAACCTTAGAGGTTGTTACTTGTTCAGGGAGCTTTGGGGTCTCTGTTGCCAAGAATAATGTGTTGGGCAAGGAAAACTTTGCAGTAGTGGAGCTAGTTTCCCTGCCAGCCCCAGTCTCTGGTCCCCTCAAGGAAGCCAGCATTTCCCTGATGCAGGATACTCATCAGAGCTGAGCTGTGAACCTACTTTCAATGTTTTTCTTAATTAAGATTTTCAAAAGGCTTTGGGACTGTGAGAGGCAAGATGCAGTCTGTGTGAACTGTGATTATACATTAGTAAGAAAGAAGGTGGTGCTTTTTCTCCCCCTAACTAAAAAGCATGGAAGGCTGCTGTTCCTCAGGCTTAGCAGAGCCTTTCCTTCACCCTTCCATCTGTGTGCCCTCTGCCACACGTTTGGTTTGGTTGGGGTGGGTTTGTTGCCTTGCTTGTGCAAAACCTCTCCCTGTTAAAGCAGGCAGCCCACCTCGTGTCCCTTGTTAGGGCTGAAATCCCTTTGATGCCAGGCAGTCTAGGACCAGACCCATTATGGGGAAGTTGAGGTTAGGACTGCTTCCTTAATGGGCCATTCATTTCCTTCTGGAGGATGGTAATTGATTGAGTGATTGATTGCTGTGCATCAATAGGTCTTTGTTATTGCTCCTCTCTTCCTGCTACTGCATTTGTTGTGGGGTGTTCAGAGGAGTTAAGTTTTCTAGCTTGCAGAGGTGATGACTGGGGTCAGTCAGGGTGTTTGACCAGTTTAGCAATAATTTAACCAAGGGAGAGAGTTTGTTCAGTCCTGAAAGGCACTTTGAGACTGAAAAGTTGTTCTGTGGTGGCTTTGGGCAAGCTGAAGAGTCCAGTGGAAAGTGAGGCTCAGGAAAGAGGGAGTTGGGCTTGAGTTTGATGGTTTGGCTCAGGTCTTTCCCAAGGGAGAGGTTTGTTGTGAAGGGTTGTTCAGTCATTTCCAGAAGATTGAGGTGACTTTCTATGTGGTCCAGCTGCAGCCTTCCTACAGAGGTAGAGGAAAAAGCCATCAAAGGCTAGGCTTTGCAGGAAGTAAAATATTCACTCCTCCTCCAACAAATTGAGGAATTAGGAGGGCAGGGAGAATGCAAGTTCACAAATCTCAGCCCATTTTTTCCTTGCTGATCCACTGTTTATACTTTCCCAGCGTTTCATTTTAATTAGGGCCAATGAAAGCTTTCTAGCAAGGCTTTATCTGGAAGGTGATTTATGCTTGAAGCAAAAAGACTGACTCATCAGTTGGGTGAAATGCTTTAAGGATAAGCTGGGGAAAACTCCTTCCTGAATCAGCAGCACAGCAACATTGGAGCAGTTTGCTCCAAGCAAGCACTTCTGTGAGCTGCAGATTTGTCAGTTATGGCCTGTTTTTACTCAAAAAGGTCCAGGGAGCAACAGGGAATTCAGGAAAGTTGCCGTGTCCTGAGGACAGGGAAGAACCTTTTCTCCAATTTGTGGCTTCCACGTGGTCTGGGAATGCATTAAAATAGAGTACCTACATGGTTTTCTTCAGTGTGGGAGTCTAGGTGTCCCAGTCTGGCATTGGGAACAGGTTTTCCATCTAAGGTTTTTGAGTTCCTTTCTGAGGTCTACACCCAGCAATGTTTGAGCTAGCTGGTCTGTGCCCCTCCATGAGGTGTAGTCATGCCTTTGTAGCTGGAGGTTCATGATGAGCGTCCAAGGAGCTGAGGAGTTTGGGGTCCCAGTTCTCCTATGGAAAATCACAGGTCAAACCTGATTCATGTGAAGTTGGCAGAAGTCTTGATGTTGACTTTCAAAGAGCTGGGTTTTCACCTTTTATCTTGTCTCTATAGGAGTTCAAAGCTACATGGTGGAATTTGCTTTGTAAAAATAGGGACTCCTTGCAGGAAAGGAGAAATGTCAGAGTGTACACTCACTCTCTTTTCATCTTAATGGCAAGAGATTTTCATGTTTCTTCTGTTTCCTACTGACAAATATTAGTGTCCAGTGGGTATTTCAAGACTGTGGACTGGGCATGACCTAATATGCTTGTAAGTAGGAATGAACAGTTCAAATAAAATATAAGTCTACCCTAAATTGGATCCTGACTAGAACTTTACCCTTGCTGAATTTAGAATAGCTTATGATTCACTTGGTATTTTTCATTCCCCTTTGTGCCTTTGAATTTCTTGATTCCTATAAAATCAGAAATGGAAGGTTGGGTTATAATTGTTACTTCATTTCCAGCCCAACCCAGAGATGGTTTTGTTGGTGGGATGGTGGATGTGTCAGGGCTTCTAAGGGTAGAAGAGAATCTGTTTGACCCAATTGTTTGAAGAGCTCAGGTATCCCTTTCTGGAGGTACTTTATGATGATTGAATCATCAATGCTGGGGCTTCATTCTTCACTACTAAGCGTGGGTTGAGGCATCAAAGGTGATGTTCCTCAGGAGGAGTTAGAATGTGACTAAGTGCTAGTCTGGACCATGAGATGGTTTCCTGTGCAAAACCCTCCAGGAAGGTGGAGGGAGCATGGAGGTGAATGTGCAGCAGAAGGGAAATAGATGACATAAATCACCAACCCCTCATTTTGGAGGCACGGATTGAGGTTACTCTTGGTTCACTGCCTGCTTGTGAGATTCATCCTGGGCTCAAGAACCTCCACACTTTCAAGCACCTCTTAAACCTTCCAATTAAGGCTTAAAGGTGACTTAAGTGGGATTTTGCTGTCCCTTGGCTTGTGATTTTGGCTTCCTGTGAGGTTATGCACTTGGTTTCCCTGACATGTGACTGTCACACATACTTCAGTATAGCAGTGAATGCAATAGCAAAGCCTGTGGGACTCTGAAGGTGGCTTTGAAATTGCTTTTCTCTCCTAGTACACCTAATGTGCTGCTGCCTGTTAGAAGTGACCTGAAGTCAGTCCACCCAAGCACAAATCCCTAATTGCCTACCATCACCTGTGCTGACTGCCTGGGGAGGTTAATTCTGGCCTGGCCAGAACCAGGGTGGTGACAATGAAAGGAGCTCTGTTTACGCTGGTATCTGTGTGTCCTGGGGCTGGCAGCCTGTGGCATGAGGGGCTGGAGGAGGTTGGGGATGGGTTCAGTCTCCTACAGTTGCTCTTTGTGCGTGTCTGTGTGTTCCAGCTCTCCTTGTTCTGGGTCAGCATGTTGAGGAACACAACTGTTTAGGCAGCAAGAGCACAAGCAGGCAGGAAAAGGGGCAAAAATGGTCTGAAGTGCTTTCCTTATGTTAACAGAGTAAGCACAGGAAAGGTTTTGCCACTCTGGATCATGCAACATGTTCCTGATAAGGTTTATGTCTTACACTGCGCTCTCCGTGGTGTCCAAAGGGCAAGCTTGCTTTGCTCCAGCTGCACATATGGGGTGTCAGGACCCAGGGCTGGAAGAGCTCACTACCAGCAAAGCAAAGCAGAGCAGGGGACTGGTGGCACACTTGGCATTTACAGCTGCACAGCAGCAATGTGAAAACAAGGGTGCTCTGCTTGTGCTTAGGCTTTCCAGAAGTGTTGCGTGAGCTGAAATGTTCTCTGGGAACACAGCGTGTGGCTGGGGCCTCAGGGCTTACCCAGGTCTTCAAAGAGATGGGCACAGGCCTGTTGGAGATCTAATAATGCAACACACTGAGGGGAGGGGTGCAAACAGATGGAAAAAAACCCCACCATAAAATGTGTGAGGTTGGAAGAGACCTTTAAAGGCCATCTAGTCTCATGCCCTCTACAGTCAGCAGGGACACCTTCACTAGATCAGGCCGCTCAGAGCCCCATCAAGCCTGATCTTGAATGACTCCAGGGATGGGGCCTCCACCACCTCTCTGGGCAACCTGTTCCAGTGATCCACCACCCTCATACTGAAGAACTTTTTCCTAACATCCAACCTAAATCTCCCCTTTTCTAGTTTAACCCATCACCCCTTGTCCTATCGCTCCATGCCCTTGGGAACAGGGCATATAGCAAACAGCAATGATCAAGCAAGCCATGCTGAAAGGTGTGTGAAGAAATGTGCCTCCACAGTCTCACCCAGAGTAATGAGCCTGTTGGGAGCTTTTTAGGGCACCTTGGAGCCAAGAGCACGCAGCATCTGCCTAGCAGCTGGCTTGCATATGTAAAATTTCCTGTAGCCCTGTCCTGGGGTGAGATTCCCCCTGGGACCTGGGGTTCACCAGTGCTGAACTTCTCTTGTACACTGTGTGTTTGCTCTTGGAATTGTGCTGAGTGCGCGTGTGTAATGCGCTGGTGTCGTGCACCGATGATGGGGTTGGGAGCTGAGCTCCTGGGGCTGTGCAAAGCTGCTGCATGGGTGTAGCTGTGCTCTTTTTCCCCCCCTGGTTTCATTAAGAGGAGAAAATCCCCTGATGTGGTTAGTGTTAAATCACATTTGCTATTGAGGTCGGGGGGGGGCTGTGATTTTCTAATAAGAACCAGACTCTTACCTGCACACACTAAGGTCACAGGTAGTTCCCAGCTTCTCGCTGCTGCTGTGGGACGAATGTCTGTCCCTTGTGTTTCAGTGTCACCCATCACTCAGGGGGAAGCCGGGCAGTGGTGGCAGGATTGGGAGCTGGCAGCCAAATTCAGGCAGCAGCCTTGAGTGCAGGATCGGGGCGATGATAGTGAATAGCTGGGGGACATGGGGAGGAGAGCCTTGGCTGTGCTTTTGCAGAACCAGTACTGGAAACTGCAGAAGGGACTGCTGTAGGAAGGACATCCTTGCACATCCCTGAACGAGCAGCATGAGTTTCCCCTGCCCAGCTGAACTGCTCCACTGGCCCATGAGAGAGAAACACAGGGTAAATGGGGGATTGTGCAACCAGAGGATCCTGTGTGGAATGCTGAGCTGTCAGTACAATGGAATTATACTGGTTTAGTTCTGCCTTGGCTTGTAGCCATTTAGTCTTGCTTTCCTCCTGGATTTGAGAGGACCATGGGGCTGAACGCCCAGATCTTTCATGGCTGCGGTGTTACTGCACGGCAGGAGGTGTGTGCTCCCTCAAGGCTTTACAGAAATCCCAAGAGGCTGTAACAAAAAAGGCTAAACCAGCTTTGAAATACTTAGATGCTGAGATGGGTGAGATGCCTGTCTCTGACCATGCCTGGGTCTCTGTCTGTCTGGAAACACAGACTGTCTGACCCTGTGCCCACATGTTCATGCTCTAAGGCTAAAAGGATTGGGGATGCTTCAGCCCTGATTCAGCAAATTGCCCTGTTCAGAAAAGCACTTGTGTAAAGCTGAGCCAGAGCTGAAGTGCCTCACTGAATCTTCTGCATGTTATTTAATGCCTCACTGAAGGTATATTCAAATTGACTGTGGGGTGGCCACCTCCAGGTTTAATAGGAGACATTTAAGATATACAGCAGGAGAGTGACATATATCATACAAACTTCAAGAGCCCCTTCAACAGAGCAATTGCTCTCCAAAAAGAAATGAAAATCTCTCCAAACAACAGCTTAATCATCAGTGCTTGCCAAGCAGTGAAAACTCCAGCTGAAGAAACGCTCTTGCAGCTTTGACAACATTATAGCATCGAGGGTACAGGCAGCTCTCGTACCCGCCCCACAATTGCTTCCCTAGGCAGGATGAAAAAGGCAGCTGCATGCTTTCAGAAGCACGCCAGCCTGCTTGTGCTGTGCCTGCTGCATCTGTGCTTGGAGTGGAAGAGAATAACAGAACGCTTATAAGGACTCCAGAAGTGAAGACTTTGCTCATATAGTTCCTACGACCACCCAAAATACCTGTGGCTGCGCTGTCCCACAGAGGCTGGCTGTGGGTGCACTCTGGGAGAAAGTCTTCGCTCTTTAACCTGCCAACTGTGTGCCCTGGGGTAGAGCAGGGGAGCAAAGGCAGGCTGCTGTAATGGGTACAATACCTGTGTACTGGTGGGATGTTGGGTCTGGGTCACTCAGTGCTGGGATGAGCAGGATGCTCGGTGTGTAGGTGCAAAACAGCTCAGGGGTGCTGGGCTCAGGGACCTCTACAGATGGGTGGTATTGGGGCTGTTTTCTGTGTTGTGTTGGCAGTAGAGAGTCAGGGAACAGTGTGCTGGAGTAAAGGTCCACTGTGGTCAACATATTGAGGGTGCTGCAACGAGGTGGAAGTTGAAGCTGCTCTTTGGCAGAAGAGCATGCTCCTTTGCCTGCCTTCAGCACTGGTGACATTTAAGAGCCCCTCCTTCTTTTTATCAAATCACAGAATGGCTTGGGTTGGAAAGGATCTATAAAGATCATCTGCAATGAGCAGGGACATCTTCACCTAGATCCAGTTGCTTAGAGCCCTGTGCAGTCTGAGCTTGAGTATTTCCAGGGATGGAGCATCACCTCCCCGGGCAAACTTGTTTTACCTCCAACAGATAAACTTCCCAGTGCTACAGGGACTTTCAAACAGGAAATTTTTAATCCAGATTTTTTTCTAGCAATGTTTTCTTGCTCTTTCTTATGTGCTTTCTGTCAAAATCCAGCAAACACTGCAGATCCCTTGCAGGAGGAAAATTGCCCAGTAACTGCAAGAATCAGGATTAACTGCTCATGAAACAAGATAAACTCTAGATCAAAGTCACCTTGCCTACTGTCCAGACTGAAAAGCCATGCAGAAGTGAAAAAGCCCATCTGCATGGAGTTGTAGGCAGGTAAGAGTTCAGGATAGAGCCTGAGCAGCTGGAGAACTTGCACTGGCTATTATGCTGGGGGCAGGGGTAATTTGAAGTATTTGGAACTGTGTTTTAATTACAGTTAAATAATCTGCTTATCAGCACAACAAACAAAGCTGGGTGTATCCCCTTATTTTAGGGTTCTTTATTTGCATGGTCCATGGCAAAACCTTTTGTTGTTTGGCAATGCCCTTCCCAGCAAAGGCTCTTGGAACACAGAGAAGAGCAGCCCTGGGCTGGGCTTGTAATTTTCTGCAGACTTAATGAATTCACACTGTAGTAAATATTTTCACACTGTAGTAAATATTTTCACACTTAAAATTTGGAATTTCACAGAGTGCTTTCACTCACATTTGGAACAATTTGACAACACTTCTGGTTAAGAAAAACATTTTCTTTTTCCCTTTAGCAGACAGTCCTTATTCTATTTCAAATGTCTTACCAAGACCCTGTGAAACATCTTGAGGTGGAGCTGAGAGGATCATGACCAACTGTTTTGTGGTTTATTTGGTTTGAAACAGGAAAATCGTAGTGATAAACTAGCTTTGGACGTGTGCTTGCATTGACAGGGGACTTGGGGGTTTTGCCATGCTGAGGTGTTTGTGTGATCAAGCTCTCGGCTTGTTCTTTGAGGGGTAGATGTATAATCACAGGATCACAGGGGTTGGAAGGGCCCTGGAGAGCTCCTGGGGTCCAACCCCCCTGCCAAAGCAGCTCCCCAGCTGATATTGCACAGGGCGGCGTCCAGACGGGGCTGGAATCTCTCCAGAGATGGAGACTCCACACCCCCTGGGCAGCCTGTCCCAGGGCTCCCTCACCCTCACTGGGGAAAAGTTCTTCCCCAGGTTGCTCTGGAACTTCCTCTGCTCTGACTTGCAGCCATTGCCCCTTGTCCTGTCCCCACAGACACTGAAAAGGGGCTGGCCATTTCCCCTGCAGCCCATCCTGAAGATATTGATAAACATGAATAAGGTCCCCCCTGAGTCTTCTTTTCTCCAGGCTGAACAGCCCCAGCTCACCCAGCCTTTCCTCACTGGGGAGATGCTCCAGGCCCTTCATCATCTTCGTAGCCTCCTCTGAACTCTCTCCAGGAGTTCCCTGTCTGTTTGATCCCAGGGAGCCCAGCACTGGACACAACACTCCAGGTGGGGCCTGACCAGGGCAGAGCAGAGGGGGAGGATCCCCTCCTGTGACCTGCTGGCCACACTCCTCCTGATGCCCCCCAGGATCCCATTGTCTCTCTGAGCCCCCAGGGCACACTGCTGGCTCATGGCCAACCTGTCACCCACCAGGACCCCCAGGTCCTTCTCCACAGAGATCTTCTCCAAGAGAAGATGCACACCACTCACCCTCCACCCAACAAGGAGACCATCCAGAGACTCCCATATCTAATAGAGACATGACACCAGGACCCCCAGGTCCTTCTCCACAGAGCTCCTCTCCAGCAGGTCCCCCCCAGCCTGTCCTGATTCCAGCAGTTATTCCTTTCCAGGTGCCAGACTCTACACTTTCTTTTATTGAACCTCATATCTACGAGGATATTTTCTGTTTATAATTGGCTGGGAGAGAAGCTGTGCTCCTGGAGGTAGTCTCATTAGAAGACAAAATGAGAAGGCAGCTCAACCTAAATAGATCGATACTCTGCGCAATCCCGGTTCTCTGCTGCTGAATGCACGCACGTAATAGCCTATTGTTACCATTGTCTACAATGGAATCAAGACTTGAGTCATTTAACAGTTTTCTGCTATTGAGAATTTCTTGGGAAGCTTTTGCCTGCCATGTCTGGAGGGGAAAGTCAGTGTTTGAGGGGTACAGGCTTTATTCTTTCAGGAAGAATCTAGATCCGCATTTAAGATGATGAGGAAGCCTGGATGTTATTCTTAGGACTGTCATTATCTGCAGTGGTTTTGGGCATCGATCCACAACTTCCTATGTTCAGAGTCAAAAAATGATTGAGTATTGGATTGTTTTGGTGTTCTGGGAATCGGTCCATGTGACTGGCTCTGTCTTGCTGAGTTAGGGGCTGCAGGCCACAGTGCTGCTGAGTGGGAGGAAAAGTTTACTCTGCAGCTACTCACTAGACCAACTAAACCTGTATTTTACTCTCAATACACCCTTATGTAAACACTTCCAGTACCTGTGAGCAGCCAAACTGGACAGAGGTCTGAATATGTGTGTCTGTGTGTAGACGTGTGTGTGCTCGACCCTCCTACAACTTTAGGAGCACACCTGGGGACAACTTTGGCCCTTCTGTGAAAGGCAGAGCTACCTGAAGCCTCACTGCCTGTCTTTGCAGTGTAAAAACCCACATCAAGGGAGCACCATTCTATTTAAGCAAGTTTAAGTTGGAGCACCAACTTATTCTAAGTGTAACTTGACTTAGATGTGAGTCTTCTCAAGCAACAAAGGAAACTCTCTACAACTACTGAAAGGAGGTTGTGGTGAGCTGGGGTCAGCCCCTTCTCACAGATAACCAGTGATAGGACAAGAGGGAATGGCTGCAAGTTGTGCCAGGGGAATTTCAGGTTAGAAATGAGAGATTTCTTCTTAGAAGCAGCAGTTGACCATCAGAACGGCTTGCCCAGAGAGGTGATGGAGTCACTGTCCCTTGGGGTGTTCAAGGAAAGGTTGGATGAGGTGCCTCTGGAGATGTTTTAGTGAGTAATATAGGTACTAGGGGGGTGGTTGGACTGGATGACCTTGGAGGTCTTTTCCAACCTCAATGATTCTGTGATTTGGAAAGCACTCTTGCTTTTCAAGAATTTCAAACTCAAAAGCAGTGTCTGTCTGTCCAGGAACAACCCTTCCTCACGCTGTGCACAACCCTACCCCAGCAGCCTCTGTGCTAACTTTGCCTGGGGCTCTGGCAGCACATTTTCCTCCTCCTCAGGAAACAGAACCCAGTTGCATGCTCAGAGAAAAGAAATGCAGAGATGACTATCTGAGGCACCTGCAGCACTGGTTTGAATTGCAGAGTGTCTTGGAGCTTTGCTGGATCAATTGGCTGCCCCCTTAGCATCTCAGCTTGAGTCACATTTAGGTGAAGCTATTCGAATCAGTTGCTCTTGTGCTTTGACGTTTGGATTTCTGATGAATATTGAATTCAGGCAGGGAAGGTTTTCTCTTTGTTAGACATTGCTTTTCAGAGTGATGGGATAAATGGGTCTGGCTTGCTTCAGATGCCCCTATGGCAATGCTGGATGGCCTGTGGGCTGAGCGCTGTGGTCATCAGCATGGCAGTGCCTCGCTCCACTGTCACAGCTGAAGACTACCAGCCAAACAGAAGGTCTTTGGGTTGCAAGTAGCCCATGAGCTGCTGCTGGTTACAGCTTTGGTCTGGGTTCTGTTCATTATTGTGCCATTAACTTTCTGTGTGACCTCGCAGAAGGTGCTCACATATGTTCCAGACAGCTGCTGTGCCATGACACGCGGTGAACCCCACTGGTGTTTGCTGGGGTAATGCTTTCTCCTGAGTGCCTCCACTGTAGGTCTGTCTGACCTCCCTTACCATGCATGTGCGTTGCTGATTCCCAATAGGAATGGCTGAGTTTTCTATTCATAATTAAACCCACAGCTCTTTAAAAGAAAGAAGAGATTAAAAAAAAAATAAATCAAAAAAATAGGTAGAGCCCCTTGGCCAGAGTGTAATTTTTGACAATGAAAGAGCTTTCAGTATGCCAGGCAGCCACACTCATGAATAAAGCAGCTGAGTGAGTCCACAGAAGCTGGGGAGGGAATGAATTCTTTATCAAGAAATCCCCTATTTCCCTATTGATTTATCGGTGCCATCAGCCTGCAGGTTGAGGCAGGAAACAGCAGCGTTTTGGATTTCTTTGCTTTTTCAGTCTCCCCAGCTCTGTGAGCCCAGAGAAGGGGAGAACCAAAGGGGAGGATTTAGCTTCTATTCAGCCTTGGCTGAATTAGCATTATCACTGCATGCACTGATTATAGTTAAAACCTGTTCGTACACAGCTAGAGCAGGATTGTAGCAAGATTAAAATGCTGCCAGCTTCTCGGATTTTACTGAGAGGCTTCTGGTATTTGGGTTGATTTTATGCATTTGGATGCTTTCTTCTGAAAGCCTGGTTACTCAGTTTATGTGCCCAAGGGAATTAGAGCTCCCTTCTTCTCTTATTTGGGACTTGCTAACTCTTATCATTGGAAAGACAAGGTAGGAAACGGGACTCCTAAAGTATCAAAGCCCAAAGGGCTGGTTGTCTACGTGTATTTAGTTATTTTTCCTTTTGCATGTATTTGCTTCTCCTTTTCTAAACAGTGATCTTTGCTTGAGGCTTCCACCTGGATTTTCTGCCCCCAGAAATCAGTGGGAGTTTTTCCCCTCTCATTTGGTGATGTGAAGAAACCTTGGGCTGCCTCTTCCTCTCCATCTTAACTGCCTGTTATGCCAAAGGCATTTCTCATCCCAGAGCAGAGGATGTGCATCATTCTGGGTTGTGATGGGAGTAGATGTGCTTCACCTTATGTTCAGGGTACTTGTGTGTGCACTAGGGAAGCAGAAGGCATGAGTGCCACACTTGTTGCCTAGGTGTCCTGTGTCTGACATTTCGTCAGGGCAGGGTGCAGGGATGAGCAAGTGCAGAGGGATGGGTAGCTCTGGGGCTGGAACTAGCACGGGGCAGAGGAGAACTGATGCTCTGGAGAAGCAGCTGGGTCTGTGTTTCTGTCTCTGCAGGGCACTGGCTCTGCCTGGGGAATGGTGGTTTCTCTGCAGACCATCAGGCAGGCTCCCTTCGAGCTGCTCAGCTGCATGGTGGGGATGGTACCTATCCTGGTGTGAAGGCAAGGCTTGTGCAGCATCTCCTGCTTTAGGCATGTTTCATAGAATCACAGACTGGTCTGGGTTGGAAGGGACCCCAAGGATCACAGAGCTCCAACCCCCTGCCACAGGTAGGGCCACCAACCTCCAGGCCTGGAGCTACACAAGGTTGCCCAGAGCCTCATCCAACCTGGCCTTGAACACCCCCAGGGATGGGGCACCCACCCCCTCTCTGGACACCTCTCTGTGTCTTGTTCATGGGATGTGAAATACTCCAGATTTGGTTTTGATCTTGGTAGTGAACAGCTCAGCACTCTGTTCCTGGACACAGGAAGTAGTTGTGATGCTGGATGCACGTGGCTTTGCTCCTGGGGCCAGAAAGATGATCTTTGTTTCATAACAGCATCAATTTTAGTGTTGGGAGACTCTAAGGATTTGTGGATATTTTTCCTGCGATGCCAGCTTGGGAACTGGGAGTTTTATGTGGGTCCAAGAAGTAGTTGGAGGATTTGACAAGGTGAGTTGTTATTACAGCAGTGATAACTGGATAGTGGACTGACCTCTATCCTGAAGGTGGAGTTGAATAACTCAAAAACCTTCTGTAAAGACAGGATCATCTCAAAACCACTGTTTGGAGTGTAAATGTGCCAGGAAGTTAGAGCACCTCTTCCAGTGAGTTCAGTGTGAGCAGGTGTGCAGTGCTCAGGACTTGCTTGCCTTTGGCCAGGGTTTGATGCAGGAAGGAGTGCAGAGGCCAGTGAGCTCTGAATGCTTTTCTTACAACTTCTGGTCCTCAAAACAGCAGGCACCCCATCCCAAAGAGCCTCCAGAAAACAGATCCTCTGCTACAAAATGCTTCTTAGTGTCCAAAACCCACATGGGACCTCCCATAAAGGCACAGGAGGCACAGGGATGATGTGCTCTAGGAGGAGATCAAGGGATCCATTAATCTTGAGTTATTGGCTGGACCTCAGGGCTTCCTGAGATCCCATCTGTCCCAGATTACACGTTGAACCCTCTAGTTAGCTTTCCTCAGTGAGTGTGTAAGCAGGCAAAACAACAACAGGCAGTGTGTGAGCTTGACTCCAAATTTCCATGCAGGTCATTGCACTGGGACTCTTCCAGTTCACCCCTCTATGAATAGATCTGAATCTACCGGTCCCAAAAGGAGGGGTGCTCATGTAGGGGTGTCAGAACCCCAATCCAACCCTGCCTTGCTGCATGTGTGGGAGTGTGATTTGGGCTGACCACTAATTCCATTAACCAGCCCATTTTAGCTTTACCCTTCACACAGATGAGCACACCAGGCAGGTGCTCTGTCATCTCCATCCCGTGGGTGGTACAACCCCTGAGCATCAATCGGAAATACAGCTCTCTGCCAATTTAATTTAGCTCAGAAAGGTCAATTGCCAGCACTGCCCCATCCCTGGCTGTCACGTCCCTGCAGAGCCCAACACCAGATGCTCTCTGCAAATGGACTGTAACATCTGAAAGTCAGTAACCAAAGTTATTGGACTGACTTTGTGCCAAGATTGTAGTTACACTGGAACTGGGGGCTGGAAGAAAAGGCTTTTTTTTCAGATTCTGGTATTTTGTATAAAGCCAGCACATTGGGTCAGGACTGGAGAGATGTGACTTCTCTTGCTGCTCTGCTGGGAACTGTGGAAGCTGCTCTCCTTTCACCTGACTGTGACACAATTTCACCTTCTGTAAAGCTGGGGGTAGCAATAGAGACCTTGGGGCAGGGCTTGGTGTAGTTTCTGGGTGGAAAAGACTAAATAAGCTTAAAAGATGTCTTGTGCTTTCAATTGATCCAAAGAGATGTGGGGCAAAAAGTAAGGAAAAAAAGGAGAAAAAAGAATATTTTTGAAAAGTAATAAATTTAATTGCCTTTTTGCTAATAAATAAATGCAATAGAGAGAAAAAAATCATCACAGCTCTACTGAATGAGATGTTAAGGTATGACATTCTCAGGGAGGTGAGTGCTATACTCCTCAGCTCTTCCTAGAGTATAATTGATGGGAGACTGGGTCCCCTTTGTTATCTCCTGACCCCTGGGCTTATTCTGTAGGTTGCAATATTTTAAGTTCACACAAGTCCCTGCAGTCCCCTTCTCTGTCTGTCTTTGTTTAAAATAAACCCTGAAATACACAAAGCTGTTCAGTGGCCTGCTAGGTTCTAGGTTTGAGATTATCTTGTGGGGGGGGGAAGCCAAGTGTCCTGTGCTCTGACCTTCCAGGTGCCCTGCCCTGTGCTCTGCTAGGTTGGATATTGGGGCAGAGGCATTTTCTCCCCATTCTTTTGGCAGGATGGGGTACAGGCTTTCCCCCAGGGATTTTGCTTTCAAATACCATGCAATTAACAATGAGGTTTTCTTAATTACAGAATCAGGGAACGTGTATCGTTGGAAGGGACCTTTGGAGGTCACCTAGTCCAACCCCCCTGCAGTAAACAGGGACATCTTCACTCGATCAGGTTGCTCAGAGCCTCGGCAAGCCTGATAATTAGAATCATAGACTGGTCTGGGTTGGAAGGGACCCCAAGGATCACAGAGCTCCAACCCCCCTGCCACAGGCAGGGCCACCAACCTCCAGGCCTGGAGCTACACAAGGTTGCCCAGGGCCCCATCCAACCTGGCCTTGAACACCCTAGGGACAGGGCATCAAGCTTATGTTTGACCACAGCTCTGCATTCAAAAGCTTCAGATGTGTGTTAGACTTGGCCTTGGACCTAGTAAGTTCATATGAAGTCTGAAATACCTCACTGGCTGGCTGGGAAAGCACTGTGCACCTTCCAAAAGTGCAGATCTCGACACGTTGGGATGCTACAGTAATGCAGATTGGGTAGCACCCCGGAGAAGGGACCACTTTAAATGTCTTTTGAGCCTGTGACTATTTAGTGAATAAAGTAGGTCATCATTGATTCCACAGATGGAGCTCAGAATGGCTTTTCTCAGCAAATTTGGGTTCTCTGCCCTTGTGTTTTCATGCGCAAGGTCTGTCTGCCTCTGATGAAGAGCTCAGCAGGAGTTACTTGGTGCCTAGAGAAAATGTGCTGGGTAAGGCAGGGCTCTGGGTGCTCACTGTGTGTGCTTGAATCATTTTGGTTTCCTTCTTGGTAATTTCTGTGTTCACCTAATCCTAAGAATAGGATTGGAGAGAAATAAATCAACCAGAAATAGCGTCGCTAATTAACAGAAGTAGTGAGGAGAGGGCTGTGAAAAATCAGCTGAAGGGTAAATCGAGTTCATCTCTCCAAGACAGGCAAGTGAGTTTTCCCCAATGTGAAAGCACTTATCTAAGGGAAGATTGCACTTTAATTGCCCCAAAGAACTCCGGCTCTGCCATTGATTAGATTAAAGGGAGTAAACTCTAGGTGTACTATACATTTTGATTAAGAACATAGTAAAGAGCTAATGGTCTGTGGTGTTTAAGCTTTGGCTGTAACTGTCAAATTAGATCCCTTCTTTATTGAACCCCACTCTGGAAACATTTCCAAAGGATTACATGTTAGCCCATTAATTGCTTCTCCTCCCCCCTCCACGTTGATGGACAATGTGCTGAGCAAAGTGATGGCAAAATTACTCCCTTGGAGATCCAGGGTAATGGCCTCAGGGCTGCTGCTCCTCTCAAAGGTGGCTGAAAGGAGAAACTTGTGTAAGCAGGAGAGCGAACCCTTGCTCAGAGGCAGAGTCAGTCATTTTTGTTCCTTTCCTGGCAGAAAAGTTAGAGTAACTCCATAGCTAAACTGGTGTAGGCTTGTGCACAGAGATCCCTGCCTGTACAGGAATGAAGGGACTGCAGATGGACACAGCAGCGATTTTTGGAGAAGGGCAAAGAGAACGGTGGCGTTTTGATCAGAAATGTGGAAATCAGGAGCTGAAACATGAGATTTCACTGCTCCAGGTCGGTTGCAGGACAGCAGCGTCTGATCAGTCCCTGCCATGTGTCGCCCAGGCATTTTCCTGCAGCGAAGGTCTTTGTTGTTCTGCTGCTTTCCTGTTTCCCCAGGGGCTTTAATCAGGTTCAGCAGCGTTTAGTAGGTTATTTGAACACGTTATTTAAACATGTGCTATCACTGCCTGCCTTGTTTGGCCCTTGGAGGGGCTTGTGGGCAGTGTGGAGCCAGGTCTCCTGGTTGCCTGCTCTGGATTGCGGGTCTGTTGGGTCTCAGCTCCACCCTGGAGCAGGGGCTCTGCATGCTGTTTGCTGGCCAGGGGCACACACAGGAATGTCCCATCCCTCTTACCACGTGAAATAGAGATTTAGGTTGTGTTGGTGAAGCCGGAGGAGAGTGGGGGGTGGTAGGCAGCTGTGTGGCTGCTTAGGGAAAGGGGTGGTGGGGGCTGGACTTTTGGGGGTTATTCTGTGTGTGACTTGCTCTGATTTGCAGTCTCTAAATCTTCTGAAACCTTAGAAACCTCTGCCTGCTGAGCAGAGGCAGTCAGTCACCTGTTCACAAGGCTGCGTGGACACCAGATTTCACTTAATTGAGTGTTTGTTGTTCTGGGATGTCAGAACCAGGATCTCATCAGTGATGCAAACCCTGATCAAGCAAACTTGGTAGAAACTGCACAGGCTTCCCCTCCTTGGGGCTGCCAGGGCTTTTTTCTGCAGGGGCTGTCATTGTTTTCCCAGTAACTTCCTACCCCTGATGGGAGCCACGCTGGCGAGGAAGCGCTGCAGGGTGTTTACATGCTCCTTCCCCTACCAGACCAGCTCCTGCTCCCTTTGATCAACTCTGATTGAAGTCAGTGGTGTGTGGGATTTGGCCGTGAGGCTGGCGGGCTGCAGGCGATGCTACAGCCAGGCTGAAAGGAGGTAGGGTCCCTGGAGAGCTGGGGAAGGATGTGGGAGCAGGCAGGGCTTTGCTGACCATCGCACGGTGATGGGATGGGGCTGGCTGGAGCAGAGCAGCTTTTAGTCTTGCAGCAGCAGGAACCTCCAGGAACACAAGAAACTCATCTCAGGGCAGCTGGGTACGAGGGCTCTTCCTCCCTGCATGTTCCAGGAACGTGGGCTGTGGCCAGGGCTGCGGGAAGGAAGATGAAAGGTAACATTACAGCATCTCTGGTCTCTGCAGCACATCGGGAGCAGCAGCAGGCTGCTTTCAAGTCAGTTGTTTCTTAAAAAAAGTATCTTTAAATGAATTAATAATTAGACACAGCTGCCATCTTGTTAACATAATGAAGCAGTGGCCTAACAGCTCTCAGTGTCTGAGACAAACGTGAGTGTTCATACTGGCCTTTCTCTGGTGTTGGACAAGCCACAGAAGGCTCGGTCGTGGGGAAGCACAGTACATTCTGTCCTCTTCAGCTGCCTTGGGAGCTCAGGGCATTGCTTTTCCTGCACAACACGAGCCTTCTAGCTCCCGTGTCTGTTCTAGATGACAGTCCTCACCCACCTGCCTCTGCGGGGGGCTGGCTGTGCTGTCACTGCTGGGGGGTCTGGTCCCGGCGGTGTGTTTGGTGCTGGGTGAAAGGGAGGAGAGAGACCCGGGCGCTTAAAGCCAACGGTGCGGAGAGGCGATGTAGCTGGATGCCAAAGGACAACCTTTATGTGACCTGGGTGCTCCTGCTGAGCTGTGGCATCAAGGTCCCGGGTGGATGATGTAGCAGTGATGTGGAAAAAGCTGGAAGGATGCTGTTAGGGATCTGGGTTAGACAGCAAAAAA